>VZRW01009220.1:57890-147332 GCA_013398125.1 Aegotheles bennettii
CCCAAACAAAAAAGGTAAAATCACAGCTCGTGCAGTGACCGCTCCGCAAAGCGCATCCCTAGGTGCTGGCGAGGATGGTCACTTCATTTTGTAAGTCGGTTCGTCCCGGTTGATTACGAAGCGTGCCCGTGCCCACAGACCCCCGGCCGCAGGGGAGGGGTTCGGAGCGGGTCCGGGCTCCTGACTCCGGCCCGGCCCGGCTGGGTGATGCCGGGTGCCTCCCGACCCCAGCTCCTGCGGTGACACCTCCCAGGGCTGGGTGTCACCGCGCCCCTGGCTCCCGGCGTGGGCCGGGGTCACTCCGGGAGTCGCAGGTCGCATCTCGCTCGGAACTGCCGCCTTCTTCTGTTTACTTTGAAACTTGGGTGCCGGCTGAACCTCGGCCAGATGCTGAAGCGTCCTTCCCCTTGCCGAGGAGCAGTGTTTGTTCCTGAGGAGCCTGCTGCTGCTGCTGTGGCAGTGGCTCCACATCCGAGAACCGGGCTGCTCTTTCATGAGACCTGGTAGTGGCCTTTGTAAAAACAAATTTTCATGGCCTAACCATGCGTGGTTTGTATCATCAAGCGTTTGAACTGGTAACTTAATATGGAGGAATTTGAAAGGGCTCGCTGGGTAGGAGCTTAAGAAGGAATTTCTGTTTGAAAGTACTTGTTTTGCCACTGCTTTTTAGGAATCCGAAGCAGTCAGCACTACGTAGGTGATGTTAATGGTACTGCGTTTTCATTGTTGGAGTTACAGCTTCTGAAGTGACATAATGTTGTTGCTTCTTAGAAATGCTGATTTCAGAGCTCTGGCAATGGAGAACCTGTGTCCGACACAAGTCGGTGTGAGCGGCTGAGCCGATCGCTTTGTCTTCGTCACTGACTCCCTTCCTGAGACTTGGGCAGAAGATGTGATTTTGGGGCACGGTGAATAAATGTAGGTAGAGAAAGCAAGTGTATCACGAAGACCAAGACTGTAATTAGCGACTATTTTTATATAGGCCGTGCAGCAGACAGAGACTCGCTATGGTGTTAGCACCCATTGCTGTGGTTCTGTCGTTGCAGTGTGAGCTGTTGTATTGGCCTTTTACTTATACCAGGTGATGTTTCCGATTCCTGTTGTGATACACAGAATCTCTCTTGCTGTATTTTTCCAAAACCAGCAGCAGAGTTAGTCCTTGCTTGGCTGGATGATCCTTTTTGTTACATCCTTGCTGTGGAACATATGATAAATTCAAAACTTCAGCCTTTGGCTTGTTGCTGCAGTGCAAAGAGAACTTGTTGTCTTCCCTTCCTCTCTTCTGTTGTTTCCTGATTAGCTGTGTGGGAGCATAAGGAAAGGTATTTGCTCTCTTAATGTGTCATCTTGCATCTACCATCGGCTAAAGAAAAGGGGCAAGGTCAGTGGCATCTGCTTCTTTTCCAGCCTTTGTTGTTTGTACCTTGTGTTGCTGTTGGTACCTTCCTCCTTTGTGGCAGTCGTGGCTTTCCTCGGCAGAAACTGTAACGGCAGCAATTCAAAAAGTGATGCCCAGATCCCTTTGTTTGCTGGTCATGGGCTTGAGCAGCAGCAAAACTACCTAGAGTATCTGTGTTTTTCATGCTCCTTGAGCATAAAAGCTGCTTCCAGGCTCATGGAGATAGGGGCTGTATCAATTTACTTGCTGCAGGTTTGAAAGCAAAACCAAGGCATCTTTGAACCTGAAGAGTACGTTCCAGAAAATATTTCCCGTTTGCATCGAGGGACTGATGGTTTCTAAGCTGTGGGTGTTCCCCCCCTGCCTCCCACTCCGTGTTTTGAGGAAGGGGGATTGCTGGTGGTTTTGAGGAAGGGAGATTGCTGGTGGGAATTTATTAGAGATGTTTGCAGAAGTTTTTAGGTAGCTGAAAACTATGAAACCAGATGCTATTGTGTTTCGGATAGCTTGGTCAGACCTGGGGTAAGGTGCTGGGCACTCGCTGCTGGATGCCCTGCTCCCCTGAAGTGTTGAAGAGTGGAGAGTTGATGTGCTCTGCAGGGAAGCTGCTTCCTACTTCTACTGAAATAACAAACTTTAAGGCAATACACTTTATCCTTGTATTTACTAGGTATACAGAAATGTTGCAGAACAGTAGTTTCCTCAGAGTGAAAGTGAAGAATCCTTACTAGTTCCTGGGGTGGGAAACCTTCAGAGAGAACTGGGATGGTGTTTGCAGTGTGGGAAATAGTCGTGTTCCCTCCTCCTGAAGTGCAGAAGAGAGGCCTGCACTATTCACTTAACCCACACACCATTGTCCAGTCTTCTGAAAAAGACAGTACATTAAATCCTGGTGACTTAACACCTTTTGAAAAATGACTTTTCTGTTTGTTTTGCTTTGCAGATTTATGAATGTCAGCCCAGGAATCCTAAGCTAGTTTCTGGTTTAGATAGTACCATTTAAGTTTTTCTTGCAGATTCAATTAGCCCGTTAGTTTCCTCATAATAATGTCGTTGTTGGTGTTCTGCCCAATTAAGCTGTTGCTCTGTTTAGTGGTGGGTAAAGTAATTCTTTCAGTTGTTAAGTTGATTTTTTTTTTTCTCGGAGTAATCTTTTTTCACCATCATAAGGACCCTTAATTGTTTCATAAATGCTGATGAAATGAGTAAATTGGAAGTGCATTGAAATGTGAAATATATATTCTTATATTGCGTTTAATATACATGACACAACAAATGAATTTGTTTCTCACCATTAATGAAGGAGTTTGTATTTTAAACCCAGCAGAAATAACTTTGTGTGCAGTGAGGTGGACTGGCAGTGTGTGTTTTTAAGCGGCACCGTAGATTTTAAGAATTCAGGTGCAGAGGAATAAATCTTGATTAGAAAATAGCAGCCCGTTACATTTTAAATTGTTGCAGCTATGCACAATAATCTGATGTCAGTAAAGTTTTGGAAGTACTCGTGCTGAGAAAAACGACTGTTGGAGTGGAAGCTCAGATGTGCCGGTGTAGCCAGTATTTGTTCAAAGTCATAGAAACAAACTTTGTGGCTTAGCGGCTTTTTTTCCTCTGTAAATTTGTTGTGCTGGTTTTGGTCCCGATCTCAATAACAAGTAGTAATATGGTGACATGTAGCTAATATTGATTATTCTGTGGAGCAAGCAGACAGTGGGGTGAACATGCTGGAACTCTTGGTAGATGTCTGGATTCTCAAAAATGTTGCTTCTCTCTCACAATCACGACAGCATACAGATGCAAAGCAAAATGCAATACAGGTGTGTTTTCAATCTAGGCTGAAGAAACTCGATCCAGTTTTCCTCAACTCGTCAAAGTTACTGTCTGCAGAGTACACAGAACTGTAGAAATAGATGCCAAAACAGGTAGAGAGATGTACCACAGACAGAGTATAGCTGAAACTTTGTTAGACAAAACTGATATATTTGGTATTTTACAAAATCAGGTAGTAACCTTCTCATGCAATCACCTTTTTCTTTTTAAATTTTATTTTATCAAATGAAATATAAACTTTGTTTCCCAGAAGATATTCAATTAAAGGAAAGGAAGTGCAGTTAGATGGTAACTCATTGCTGTCGTGTTTCAGCGGGTTGTGCTGTTTTCATAGGTGGGGCTCTTTCTTCCTTTGTCGCTCCTGTAGGTATCTGCCACGTGGTCCCTGGAAGCGATGTGGATCACAATCACGCTGCCAGGGCTGGACTGCTTAGCCAGAATGGAGCAATAACCAAAAATAAATGACCCGGCCTTCAGATTATTACTTCTTTGGTAGAAAGTCAGATTTTAGCCTTCTGAGCCATTAAAAGTTTCTGAGTTCTAGAAACAATCAGAGTCTTTGTGGAGGTCTTAATAATGAGAAGTGACAGGGGTGTGGAAGCAGATACCAAAGTTTAATGAGAGGCTGTGAAGGCTCTTCCTGACGCAGGTGAACTGGGTCACGTCCTCTTACGTTGTGAGAGGCTGCTTTTAGCTGGGTGCTGTCTCTCGCCTGTCTGTACCTACAGGTTACGCTGGATCAGCTCCATGCAAATACAGAGGAGCCATCAGACCCTGCAGGAGAATGTGAGGAGGGTTAGGAAAACCAGGTGCTTTCTGCTCATGCTGGGGTGGGATTCTGGGTGTGACACTTAAAAAAAAATGCTTTTTGTTTTTAAGGAAATAAAAGTAAGCTGTTTATAAAAGACAGTCTACTTCTCTGCTGATACAACTATATTGTCCTTATTTGTATTATTTTTAAAAGGTCATCTGGCACTGGTTTAGAACCTTTCCTTCAAAATCGTTGTTTTTCCTTGCAGGATAGGAAGGTTTAGAAAGGAATGGTGGTGTTCATTAAGCATACAAACTGTAAGTTAAACGTACTGGGGTTTTCTAACTCGCCCTTCCTCTCAAATTTAAGTTGACTGAAATAATCTTTCTTGTATAGAAATTAAGGTTTTAGTTAACTGCATAGTAAAATAAGGCAGTTCATGAGTAGCCCCCTCAGAGGTTTAGGAGAGAAGAGGAGCACTAGATCCTGTTAAAACTTACTCTGCGTATGGAGAGTTAAGTTGATGTATTACTCTGAATTTCTTTAGGGCATTCTGGACTAATAAAACATTTCCAAGAACAGCAATAAATAAAGCCTCCTGTTCAGCAGACCCTGTCCCTGATACCGGAGGAGAGGAGTCCCAAGCATCGATCAGACTGACCGCTTGGTTTTAATGCAATAGGGAAGCCCTCAGCACAACATGGCTGCAAGGTTTTTCCTTCCTGTTCTTACAGTAGCAGTGTATCCATCACACTTGTTTTCTCCCACATCCGTTGTGTGTCAGACTTGGCTGCCTCCCAGTGCCATCCTGGGCTACTGGTGTTCCAAGGGAGTTGGCTTCTTAGCTGACATCCTAGTGTTGTTTTGCATGATGACAGGGAAAGTATTTTTCAACCTTTTAATGCAGAAGGAGAGATACGTGGCTGTATGATATGTTCTCGTGCTGAATTTTGATAGCTGTCATGACAACAAATTGCACGTTCATTTCCCTGAATGGACAGTGTCCCTCCAGACACACACAGAGTGTTATCAAATCTGACAGATCGTGAATGATGGCACATCAAGGATTCTGGATTCCACCGCAGGAGACTCGAGCTGCTGCAAATGCACGCTGCCACCTGGTTTAGCAAAGCTCACTGTAGACTTTTTCTTGGGTTTGAGTTCGGGCAGAAAAAGAAGTGCCCTTCAGGTTTTTATTTGTTTTGTTTTAAGTAGATTTAGTGTTAGTTGAAAAAATAATTGATAATTTCAGATTGAAAGTCTGTTTGCTAGATTAGCAGAAGACAAAAAGGTGGTTGGACTTCATCCAGTCACTTTAAAGGTGTGTATGTTTCAGATGCTTTCAGTGGTTTTAGTAAGAACTTCAACTAAACCAGAAGGACAAGTGTTCAGCATTTTTAGGTCGGAAGTGGGCACTTCATTCACTGATTTTTTTTCATTTTGGGTTAGTGCTATCAGTCAGTGGTGGTACAGACTCCCCATGTTAGTTCTGCTGTGAAGGGCAGGGACGGGAGCTGGCACCTGTATCGATGGGCTGTGAACGGGGGCAGTGGCACAGATGGTTTGTTTGGCTTATTTTTAGCCTTGGCTGTTGTTTATTTGTAAAGTTGCAGTTTCAGCTGGACAGCTGTTTCTTGTTTAACCAGACTGCAGAAGTTTTGTGAAGCTGGATGAAAAACCTGTAAATACTGATTTTTGTCTGTGTGTTTTGTGTGGGAGTGTTGTGCTGGGTTATGGTCCTTCTGTGTCTGGTGCTCCGCTGACTCTGGTTCAGGTGATGTGCACACAGCAGTTTTACATGAGGGAAGTTGCATGTGTGCATGTATGTATTTATTTAGTTATAGTTGTGAATTATTTTTGTCAGCAATACCCTCTGCCTACACATGTAACATAAGTGAATTAAAATTTGGTAGCATTTAGATGCTGGAAAAAGAGGTGCCATGCTTACATCTTTAATTAGCACTTCCTACCAGAACTCCTTGAAATCCCGTGGATGTAGCGACTTTGGAAATGGAAGTTAAGACATAGCATTTTTTCCCAGCGAGTATTGAAATTTTGTAAAAGTCCTTGCTATTTTTCCAGCTTTGTGGTTTTAATTAAGAACGTTTTTGTTCCAGTTGTAAAAAAAAGTTGGCTATGACATATTGTGCTTAAACGTGTTTTCCTTTAATTATTGCACGTTGAATACAAAAATATGTAGATGGCATTTATAGGTATAAAGACATACATTTTGACATCAAGAAAGCATGTAAGCCATTTAGAGTGCAAACATACTGAGCTTCACCTTTCCCATCTTTCAGAAAAGATCTAAACAAAAATTGGTGATCAATCTCCTTCCTTTACATTTTCAGGTCTGGAGGCAGTCTTTCTGCTAGTGCTGCAGGGATAATATGGAAATAATTGTATTGTGGACTATTCATAAATTCAGTGTTTTGAATTCCATTTAATTCAAATAGAGAAAGAAATAAATGCTAATATCCAAAATAATTAATGGAATAATAAAGGATCTGCCTTCCACTTGACACTGAATGACTTATGTTCCATCACATCAAAAGACTTAAATAATTTTGAGCGTTCCATATTAAAATTCTAGTTCATGAATATTAGAAATTTAATCAGATAGCTCAGTAAGGACTGTGTGGATTGTATTGGGTTTAAACACGAGTAATAACAAAGCTTGTGTTTAGCACAAATATCAAAATATGACACATCATTTATTATGAGCTCTGAGACTCTTAAGGGATGCATGGGGAATCGTAATGAACTGAAATGTTATAGACCTCCTATGGCAGCAAACTGTTAAAGTCTGTGTAATGTTGTTACTGCGGCAGTGTGTGTCCTGTGCCCTCCGTTCTGTCTTGTAATACTGATGGTTGTATTCCTTTAGGATCTTTTCCGGTTTTGCTGACAGGAGATCCTGGATGTTTATTTTGTTCAGATATTTCCTCCTCCTCTCTGGAACATCAGCAAGATGTAACATCTTGGCTTTGCCAGAATGGTCATCCTCTGTTCTATATCCCAACTTTTCACACTGTGGCTCCGTGAAAATGCAAGCATGTGTTTAATATCTCTGGTGGTCCTATTGGCACAAATGCATCTTATTTACAAAACACAAAGCTGAGCCATAAGTACGTTTTTCAAGACAAGAACCACAGTTACATTTCAGGTCAGCTCTCTTAGTTATACATTCTTTAACTTGTTACAACATGTATGCTGAATTACACGTTGAACTTCTGCCTGCAGTGTCACACAGCCAGCTTGTTTTTACAGACAGACTTTACACCTATACCTTATGTATTACATTACTCTATCAACAATCCCATAAAGTCAGTGGGATTGCTAGTAGTTTAGCATTGCTTAATGAATGATAATACCAAGATGTTAAAGAACAGGAGTGGATCAGGCAGTGCTTAAGTTGATGGAAAAAGGAAGTTAGTTCCTCATGGGGAGAACAAGGAATGATTTAGTTTGGCGTTTAGTTTTAAAATATGAAAGCCTAGAATTTAAAACAGAAAACCAGACTGCATGAAAGCAGAAAAAAGGAAAAATTAAAATGTGATGAAAGAAAAGCCCTTAAATGCATTGGGGGTTTTAATGTCTGTTTTTGAGGAATCGAGATTTGAAGATGTGTATTAATGCAGGTCATGGAAACAAACAATTTTTAAAACTCTTTCGTCCTCATGTGTTAACTATAATACATTGTTTAACGGTGCAACTAAACTTAGTTTCAGTCTGCTGTGATAAAAATCTTTTCAGCTTATCTTTGCGATTTATCTGTTCAGTTCTTTGCTTTTTTTTCTCTTCTTTCCGGATGGATAATTTTAGCAGTTAAGTAGTTGGTCATTTGGATTCCTTTGAGAGAATATAAGTTACATACCCATGGCTAAAAGAAGATACCGTACTTAACTGCAATCTGAATTAATAGACATTGCCTTACTCTTCTGTGGCAATGGCATACATACTATGTTCCTAAATGTAAATAGCATTAGAAGCAGCTTGGTATTCAGTAAATCATACTGTGCTTGCTAAGCAGATAATAAAATTTTAAATGTTTCTTTCTTCAGAGATAGCGATCCTGAGTCTGATGTCAGTGAATCATGAATGCAGGTGAGTCAAGGTGGAGCTACAGTGGAGAGAAGATCATTTTTCTGGTGACTGAGGTAGAGCACCTGTTGCTGTGTTATCAAGTCACCTTAGTTACAGTAAAACCTAGGAGGAGCTTGTGTGTATGTAGACCCTAGAGGAGCAAGATAATAATCAACTAACTTGTGATCGTAAAGCCTTTTTCTTGTTGATTGTGTAGAGAACAGCTTGGCATTGTCAATTCCAGGTGCATTTGGCAGCTTAGAAATTGTTTTTCAGTGCATGAACCAGATGTGTTTGGCAAAGAAGCTGGTGAGGATGAGCAATGAGGGAAGGGCAGTGCGTCCCCCAGGTCTGCTGTGCTCTGCAGCCATGTGGGGAGGCACTGGTAAAAATGCAGGGCAGGGCTTGTAAACTGTAAGCAGCTCAAAACCCAGGGAAAGGGAATGCAGTATCAAACAGCTTCAGTTGTTTCCACTGGTTGCCTCTCATCCCAGCCAGGTGGGGGGAAAATATCAGGTGTTGCTTTTCAAGCACCAGCCCTCGGGCACTGCCATCCTGCTTGCAGGTGAGCCCATGCAGTGTCTGCCTGGACAGTGTGGGCAGCGAGAGCTGGGACCTTCCTTTGCCTGCCTGCCTGCTGCCTGCCAGCAGCCCTTGGCTCTTGCTTCTGCCTCGTTTTCCTGGGACTGGCTTTTTGAACGTAAGAGATGTGCCCAGCTTGCAAGATGCCATACCTGGTGTTAAGCAGCTGGATTCCAATGGGTTGTTTAAATTGCTGACGCTGTCATTCTAAAATTATGGTGCCTGCTAGATGTAAGAAAAGCCCAACAAACCCAACCCCAGAAAACCCAACAACAATTAAAACCTCAAACCCAATAAGAATACTTCCACCTGGTATCAATATAATTCATAGTTTCGGTGGTTGTGTGGATGCACCTTTAGATTTTCTTAGGGAATTGCCATTTTATTTTACAAAGTTGATAATTACTTGATCTTTGTTCTAGGAAAACTTTATTTCAGTTGGTACATGCCTTAACTGTGGTGTTATCTAAACAGACAGTGATCACATCTGCTTTTGGTTTTGTTGGTCTTCTCCTTCCTCCTTTTTCCATTTTGCAGTGTTTTGTACATAGTTAGTATAGGGAATAGCCTTGAGTGTGAGTGGATAGGTTTTTGGGTTGTCTGTAATCCAGATCCAAATGGCAGAAATATTTCAGCAATTAAAAAAAAAAGTTAGGTAAAACTAAACATAAATAAAACCTCAGTATCCTGTCTAGCATGATTACACTTATTTGGGAATAAAACGAGCAAGATTTGACTGAAACATTGAAGTTAAAAGTGATGTTCAAAAAGGAAGTTGGTGAGGTTTCTGAAATGAGGACAGATTATCCACACTCTTGAACCCACACAAACAACATTTCTTCATAATTGTTTTAAACTTTCCTCTTCCATTAATATGTTCTGACATTGCATTAGGGTATCGGGGTGGGCTTCCACGTGTTTCAGTCAATACATGTCTTTCACTAAATAAAAAGAAGCGTTTTCATTGAGAAAAGTAGTGAATGTTTACAATTTTTTTGTATTGCTTTCAGCGCAGTTGTCTTAAAATATTGTAAATTTATGGAAGGCTGAAATGAATGCCGTGGTGTGTAACTGTCCTGTGGAGAAGTCTGTATGCTCCTGCAGCTGCTGTGTAAGAGTGATCATCATGAGTTGTCTTAAATCACGCAGCCTGTTGCTCTAATCCCTCTTTCAAAGCGTCCGAATCCACCTTCTCCTACCCAGCTCCTTTCTACGCCTTTTGCAGTACCAGGGGGCACTAGTCATTGCTATGAAATACACATCTTCTGATTTATTCACTTTTCCCAAGCGACTTAGAGGCTGTCAGGTAGCTGAATGGCATCCAACTGCTGTGCTATGAAGCCCCTTGTCTAAAAGTCTGCCGTTAAAGAAGTTGCCATGGAGGCTATTACTCATGTATTCTTCATGCCTAAAGGGTCCTTCCATTAAATTAGCAGCTGTGAATAGGATTTGGATGAAGATATTTTTGTTCTTGTTTTGTTGGCTCGCTGTTGTAAGCATGTAGTTGCACACCAGTTGCAGAAAGGAGGTGATCTGCTTGCTTTGTCCGCTCAGGCTGGTAGTAACTACAAGGTGCCTTACAGGTACACACAACATTCAATGTTGTGTTTTTGTTTCCTACCTACATATGTATATGCCTGCAACCTGGTTATTCAGGAATGATTCGTTTAATCTGAACTGAATTTATGAATATCACCGTAGCCCAAATTGGGGTAGGATTTACCAGTGTGAACTGACTTTGTACAAAGATGAATTGTAGAAAAATACCTGTACTTTCTTTCCCTATGCAACATCCTCCTCCTGCTTGTCCGCTCTTTGTCATGGGAGAGAGAAAGCTGCTGCAGTGAGAAATGTGTGCTGAGGTCCAGCATTGGATCTCTGTGTGATGGGGAGCTGGGGGAACAGCAGAAGCAATCTTACTTAGGTTTTTCTCTTTTCCAGTAGCTGGATATTCTCTTTTTGGTAATATTTCTCCAGAGTGTTGCTGTTACGAAAAAATCTCAGTTCTCGTGTACTGAAATGTAGCCTGGGGTTTTCGGCTGGTAGATGTGCTGTAATATACTTTGTGACAATCCCTGATTCTGAGGCTTTTATATGCAACACCAATCTGAAACTTTTACATTTCTAAGGGTAGGTAAAAGAAAGTGAATTGGAGAATGGAAAACCTGAGTTTAAGGAGGGTTCGAGAAGGCACACATGATTTACAGCTAGTAGTGCTGAATGTGTATGTAGCTTTCTTGAAAGAAGAAAGTTTCATTTGGGCATGCTACTCAGATGTTTTTTTAAAGTTGATTCTTTGTGCCGAGCAGCTTTCACTGCAAAGTGGACATAATGCAGGCTGATGAGTCATTGACCCTTGTAAACAGCAATTTATATATCTTCAGCTTGTTTAGCTTCATACCAAAAAGCAGTAGAAAAGTGATTTTTATATGAAATCACTAGGTGAATAAACTTGTTCAGGAAGGAAGAGCTTTAATTTTTCTCTGGTATGTCTAATTTTTTATCATTATGTGTGGACTTACAGAATGTGCTCAGCTGAGATTGATCACTGGTGTGTGAAATGACCAAATTATAACAATGGAGAGTTTTCTGAGGTGGGTAATATATTTTCATATGTAGCTTCCAGCAATGAGTTTAATACACTGAAGGCCACATTTTCAATGCTTCTGTTATTGAAATGTAGTGCTCTGATCGTTTTTCTGCTGAACTTCAATTTAGAGCTTCGTCTGGAAAACATCCAAGGAAAAAAGCATCAAAGCAAAATAATAAGAATTGTCTCGGAATGCAGGAACATCTTTAAGTATAAAATTAAAATACACAGCAAAAGCTTGAAAAAGTGCATAGAACACCTTAAAGGCTAAATCTGTAAGAAAGGAAAATAGCTTTACTGGCTCGTACCTTGAAGTTGTAGTAGTTTGCTAACCTTGGGTATGGGAAGTAAAACTTTTACGTTCTTACTGTTTATAGCTTCATTTCTCATCTCAAGCCTTTTGGTTTGGCTTCAGCTAAAGTGTTGTTACCATTTTAATGCTAGATCCCCATGGAGTATGTTACTACCTGCAGAACTCCGGTTTGGTCCTCTGCCCCGGTTCAAAGCCACGGGTTAACTCTTCCAAATATTTAATCGAGTGAGTTATGATACTCAAGCCACTTGTGAATATGTTTAGTTAATTTTTCCAAGGCTCAGATTTCGGACTTTGACAAGAAAAGCCCATATGTGAAGAAGAAAACTGCGACTGAAAGAAGTGTGTGCACAGTTGAGAATCAGTTCTGTCTCTTTAGCATTTTAGTGATGACAATGTGAGTACTGCTATTCTAGATACTTTTTGTCTGTCTAGGATAGTTTGTTGCTGGTGTAGTAATAGCGTGGGAGGATGGTAGAATGTATGCAACTTCAAAAGCTGACAACTTTTCTGTTTTCGAGACCTACAATTGAGAATATGGTAAAAGCTGAATTTCGAACTGATTTTATCATAAGAACAATCAAAGAATAATTTTCTTATGTATTGTCCAGGAACACCTCCATATATCATGCTGAAGTCATTCTCTCATTTAGGCTCCCTATGTGGGATTGTCCTTTCTTTGCAGTAGGTCTGGACTTGTCAAACACGGACTTGGATTCTTCTTAAATTGTTCTGGCAGCATCAACAGGTGGTTTCTATGCAACCTACAAAAACATATAGAAAGTTCTGTAAAGTGCAGATTTTCTGGGTTTTTTGTTTTTATTCTGCTTTTCAATGTATATTAAAATGTTCAGGAAATTTAGCATACTCTATTTGTGTGCTGGGCACAGTAAAATTTTGCTGTAGCATCTGAAAGCAGCTTTTCATCCCACCCACAAACTCAGTATACCTAAAAAGAACAGTTATTGGCTGGAGGGGAGAGATCTCATCAACCTAAATCTTAGCAGACATAGGGATTTTCTTCACCTCTTGTTGCAGAGGACTATTCTCCTTGCTTTAGTTTCTACCTTGTCTTTCTAGCTCAGCCCACATGTTTTTCTTGCTTTTCTAGGAATATCTTCCCTAAATGGCAACACCAGTGGCTGGCAGCTCTGTGCTTGTTACGCCTGGGGAAAAAACCCTGGCTTTCTCAAAGCCCATTGCCTCTAGCAGCAACGAGCAGACACGCTGTCATCATTAGGAGATGTGAGTGGCAGATACATGGTAGTCTTGTCTCTGGATGGCTGAAACACTCATCAGCTAGAGCAGCTGAATGGATCCTGGTCTTGGATGAACATGATTGATTAGTGCAGCGGAACAATGTCTGTGCTTTGTTAAATGTCCTAGTTGCTGCTGCCACAAGGGGTTTTTTTTAGGTGCTTGCAAGTATTCTCTCCCCAGTTGTGGATATGCTCTTGATTTTCTTCCTTATACATAGAAACCTTGCAGAAGGTCTGGATTAGACCGATTACAGAATCACCTGCACTTTCTTGCAGTCTTTCCTGTCACCTCCCCATTCTGGATAAATTGTATACAGACACTGTCTCCAAAACAAATTTTGCTATGGAATATGCACACAGGGAGCTCTTCAGAGACTCTAGGATCCACCCCTCTGGAGTAAGATTTTCCTTGCTTTCTGTATATGTTTCAGAACAAAGTACCACCCCCAAAACAGTTCTTGTCAACAGAGTTATCACTGTTAATTTTCATCCCTGAGGTAAAAAGATGTGTGCTAAGATAACTTAGTTTCAAGTGGCAATGTGAGGAGAAAAGAGGGGAAGGTAAAACCAAGTCTGCCAGCAGAAAGTTGGATGACTCTGTTTTCTCTGTATCTGTGTTGGAAAATACCACAATCTGTGATTCCAGCCTTGGAAAGAAAAAAGCAAGGAGGAAAGTCATTCCGGTCATGTAATGTCATTTGATTACTGCTTGCTAATCTGCGTTTTCTTTCTTAGAAAAAGGATCATTCATCACAGATTGCAAATGGTGGAAAGTAGACGTCCTTGGAAAGCAGAAAATGTAGTAGAAGTATGAATTAGTTGCTTTCTACCTACAGCACAGGACTTGCACAGGACTTGCTCATTTTGGCAACAGCAAGATGTTTAGCTCAACTCCGCCAATTTCTTTTTTTGAAATCTCACTCTAATTTGCCGAGTTCGGAGGCTGTGATTATTTCAGCCAGCAGGAGAGCCTTGTTTCTTCTGTAGGTTTAGAAAAGAAATATCTGTTTGCTAATTGTTCTGTTATTTTTTTGAGTGTTACTTCATAATGTGCACCATTAAACTTTGTGTGCAGGAATGAGAAGAAGTAATTATTTCTTCTTCAGTTGGTTTACACTGAAATAGCCATAAAACTCTTGATCTTCCCCACTGCTTTGCAACTTGTAAATCATTTACTTTGTGCTCCAAGTGCAACGTTTGTATAATTCTAGTATTGATGTTGATGTATTATTTCTCCTTCAGTCTCACTTAAGGCAAGTGTAAATAATGTTACAGAGTTGCAAAACAGTGGGGAAATGAGCCTCCATAAGCTAAGGCATGGGTTTTATTTTCTGGGGCAAATGAAGGGGTCCTTTGAAGACTGATCAGAGCTGAGGCTCTCCAGTTGCACGTAGTGTAAAGTTGGTGGCATCTGAGCAGAATCTGTTGCCTTCAGGAGGTTTTTATTTTTTTTTTCCGTTGTTTTTTTATTGGGCCTTTATATCTCTGGAACCCATATCCAACATATTTCTGGAAATGACAAATGCACTGCCATATGGCACGCCAGATTTCAAGCCACTCCGAGGTGCATGTGTGAATTTTAGAGTGCCTGGAAGAAATGAATGAAAACCACATTTTCAATTTTATCTATCGCCGAGTTCCGTAGGCAGAGAAGGGGGGAGGCTTTGAAGTAAATTCTGCTGGAGGGATTGCATCCTTATTTCTGAGCTGCTGTCCTAATGCAGCAAGGTGTAGATATAATTTATGTTTCAAAATATGCACTAATTTCAGCAGGACTGTCAGTTTATGTGCCATGGTGTTTATTCTGGAAGATGCTAAGAAATACTGAGAATCCTTTTGCTGCTGGCAACTGTTACCGTTTCAAATCCTTCATTTTCAACCCTATTTGTGCCTAAACCTTTCTTTCAGGCTTTAATGCCTGAACTTAATTCTTACATATTGTTGAACTGTTATTTTTGTATATGCTGCGTCTCCTTAAAAGGTTCTGTATTGATTGTACTTCATGAGTAGATTTCTCAAGCTTTTGTTGGTTAGTAAAAGCTGAGGAAGCATTACTGGAGATATTTGTACCAGGGTTATTTTTAATCCTGGAGACTCTATGAAAACTTTTTAAATGCAGAAAAGATGTTTTTGGAATTTTGTCAGGTTTTAGTTAGAAAAAACATCTTCTTATGAAGGGCAAACTAATAAGGTAGTTCCTCGTTAAGATCAGTGGTGTCCATGTAAGCTTATACAAATTATGTGAATTTTCTTCATGATCAAAGACCATACATTTTGAAATCTTCTTTCTATATAAAGAGGAGGAAAAAACTCACTTGTGACATGCATAATTTGAATGATTAATATTTTGCCACGGTAGTTGCTTAGCTGGTAGAATTTGTTAAAATTAATTCTCTCTTCCCATAACAGTAAGAGAGAGTTCACAGGGGAAATCATGTTACTCTACTAAATCCTTTCCCCAAATTTTTCCTTTAAAAAGTGTTATACCTTGATACAGTAATAGTTCATAACTGCTTCCAGCCCACAGCCCTTATGCTCTTTGATTTGTATGAAACTCCAAGGCTTTTGATAAGGTTGTGATTTTCCTCTATGTTGGATCATCTCCGTGGTTCAGTTCAACTTGCTGTGTGCCAGTTAATTGCCTTTTCTGACCTTGGATGAAAGCATGTGTTGTGCGCTCCAGTTGCAATAAAAATGTGATGGCGAAAGGATGGTGTTCAGCAGTTCTACATGTGTTTATAATTACCAACAGTTCTGATGTTCTTAGTCACACGGCCTTCTGGTCGAGAAATGTTTTCCTTCGTCCTGGAAAATACTGCTTCATTAAGCCTATGTTAATTAATAAATCAGTTGGACGAGGATGGATCTTCTGGTGCGAGTCAAGAAGCGGGAAGTTGCGGTTCTCGCCAGCGACAGGCAGGAGGGCCGGGAGCCGCACATGGGGTCTGGGTGCACAGACTCCTGCTCCAGGCCACAGGGCAACCCTCCCTGGTTAGAGGTCATGGGCAGGAGCATGAACACAGAGTAGGGGATTCCTGATGCTGAGAGCATGTCCTTTTCTGGGGAGTAGTGGTTAACTGTCTAAAAATTCAGGGAGACTTCTAGGAGGGGAAAACGCTATCCTTTCTTTCTCTGAATGGACTCTTTTTCATGAAATTCATCTTCAAATGATCTTCCTCTTTCTGAGGTGAAGGATTTTTTAATTATTTCTTTTTAGAATTTAAGCAAACTTTTTTATATACAGAACTTCAGTTTATATCTGTGCTCTGCCTAAAGACTTCTGGAGTATAAATAAAAAAAACCCAATAAGACATTGTTCTTTGCTCTTGAAATTCTGTAACACCATACGTAGGTAGCATTAAGCATGTACTCTGTGTAATGTTTATTTCTGATCAGGAATTTGACATTTCTGAAATACAACTACTGTTTTTTTGGTAGGAATAAACGATTGGTAGGTATATAAGAAAATAAAAGATTTTAGAGTTTTTAACTACCTAGTTTACACACTAAACAATTTTTAAGCATAGAGTTCTGTGTTAGATGCTGGTTTTGAAATGGTTTAAGAGGAGTATTAGTACATTGTAGATTTGTTCCTTAGGCCTCTTTCTTCGTATTTTCATTTGAAAACTCTTCTCCCACTTTTTCTAGAAATGTTGTGTGAATTCACATTTTTAAAGAAACTTTGGAAAATTTAAGAAAATCACAAAATGAACGCATAGTCAGACAATTGAAGAATCGCTGTATGCTGAACCTTTTGATCTTGTGACTGACTTGGATCAGAATTAACTACAAAAATACCTGCAATTCTTCCCTTTCTGAAAGACTGGCTCAAATTCCTTCATGTTTGATTTTATCTTTCAGGATTAGAGTTTAAGCTGTCAAATACAAAATCTTAACTAAAATCTGAGATCTTTTGGTGTAAGACACAGTGTAGATGGTCTGCGTTTCCTTTGTTGTTTATGAATTTCCTTAACTTTATTATCTCTGAAATTTCAGTGTATCAAAAAGGATGTCTGAACCTAAGCTATTACCAGCCAACCTTTATTTTCAGACATATTGCTCTGAATACTTAAAAAAAATTAGTTATAATTAATGATTGTTTGTCATCAACTTAATTAAGAAAACTAAACTCTGCATAGCTCTTCTGTGTGTCTTTTTCCTTCCCTGTCTGTGCAGGGAATTGCTAATTGCATAAAATCTTTCTGCATATTTTTCCAGTCTTGTTCCTCTTACATTTTGACTGCTCATGTCCTGTTTCTTCCTCCACTTTTGCACTGCTCAACCTTCTCATGTGAGTTATCACGCCAGCCTCCCACTCGGTATTGTAAGCAAGGCATGGAGTCTTTACCAGCCACTTACTGAAAGGCTGCATCTGCTATCCAAGCTCTTGTTTTGAAGGCACCAGTGAGAAGCAATTTGGCAGATCTCTCTGCAATAAAATTAAGATGTGATTGCATGCTGATCCAAGCTTTAATTTAGATATTGCAGGTAATGTCAGTGAAGATATGATAGCATGGTCTAGCAACCAGGATATATCCCTGGTAGATTTGTACTCTGTTTATATGTTGGTACTGTTTGGAGAAGCTCTGTAGACCTGAAGCAGAACTCATTCTATCCTCAGGCCATTGATGTACAAATACTTTTAGTTCTGCAAGTTTTCTTTGAAACCATAGAAGTGTGGGGGGTTTTTGTTTTGGGTTGTTTTGGTTTGTTGTTTGTTTTTGGTGGTTTTTTTTTAGTGAAGAATTATTTTGTAACATTTGATGGTAATTAAGCCTGAGTCAGTCTTTCTAGTTGTGGGGGAAATCCTGCCCTGCTGAGAATTACAGAAGTCCTGTGGTTGATTTTTGAGGAACCCACAATCTCAGTCCACTTTTCAGTAAAGCTTTTGTATAGGTATGCAAGATGCCTTCAGAATTTGCAGATGTGTATGTATTAGTCTGATGGCTCATTTTTTTAGTTTGACATCATAAATTTGACATGTGCCAAGAACTTTAAAGTTGGCGTTCATGTCGGATTGCTTGCTCTTCTGCTTGCCAGCATAACTCTTGTTGAAGTAGCAGGTCTGGGCAGTCCTACCTCTCAGCTCTGGGGAGAACATTGATAGGAAAGAGAAATGTTTTGCCTGTGGATATAGTAAAAGGATGGAAGAAAAAACAATACCATCCTCCTTTGAGGTGATCCTTCAATAATCTGAAGCTTTATTGAGATGGAAGGTGTTTTTGCTCCATGTCAGCTTTGAATTTGTTTCTGAGACCCAGTGTGCTCATTTGAAGCTCCCATCAGGTCGGACTCTGCAGAAAAGAGGAGTCAGGTTTCTGTGGTGAAGCCAGCCAGCTTTTTTAGGTGGCAAAGCTAAAACTGGTTTCCGAAACATAAGTTATGCAAAGCATGGAACATTTAACTTTGCAGTTTATAAATGTAGCACTGTCTTCTTCAAAACTTCATTAATGGTCAGTAATAGGCATAGAAACCCATGACAGGGAATTTTGGTGGCTATGCACTCTGAAGGGTTGCTTTTTTCCCCTGTTCTCTGTTTCCTTTGCATCTCACCAAATGAGCTGGTAATCTGCAATAAAAATAAGTAGGTCTGAGTTGCTTTGTTTCACATATATTTTGAAATGCTATATACTGATTCACCCTTCTTGAGATCATTAATGCATGTCACCAGCAAGAAGGGCAAGGTAATTTTAGTTGAACAAATAAGTTTGCACATATGAAGATACTACAAGCTAGTAAAATGTAAGGTGAGGCAGAGGAATTTTTTGGCAGAGGAATGAATAAATGGTGTACTCCGTAAGGGGGCAGAACCAGTACTATCTGATGCATCATGCTTTTTGTTCTTAGCATTGCTTCACGGTGGTATGTTTATTTCTGACTGTTGGACCATCACCAGAATTTTGAATCCTGTTTGCACAGGATATCTGTTCCTGGACTGATTTATTATTTTTTTTTATAATTCTTTTACCACCATATGTCAAATGTGTTAAGAACTTGAAGCTTGTTGCACTGCTTTCTTAAGGTACCTAATGCTTCTAAAAATACAGGAGCTATAATTTGAGCACTTGATATATTCGTAGTCTGTATTTAGGCTGTAGCCTTAAATTCTTGATTTTTACTGGGAACTGTTACTTTTTATTTGTCAAGAAGAAAGCACTCATGGCATCTGTGATATTACTGATTTAAATGAAAGGTTGTTAAACTGATTTTCCAAAGAAAAAATGTGTGTATGCTTTAGCAGTCGGCAGTGGGTTTCTGAGACTGTTACTCTTAGGTTTTGTGGCAATAGGCTTTGTGTTCTGAAGCATGTGGGATGTTTGTGCTCTTTTGCAGCTCAAGAGGTGTAACTTCCCAAGAGAATAAGTTGTTGTTACAGTATCTGTATTTGCCATCATAGCCTGCTGAAAGGAATGATAAAATACAATGGCAGTAAATATAATTAAAATTGTGTAGAAAGGAGGGGAAATTGTTCTGCCTCCTTGAAAGTAAACCAGAGTTTTCAAAATTCTGTAAGTATGCAAGTACAACTTAGTGTTTTCCATTCTCTGTTAGGTTTAAAAACTAAGAGGTGATACTCTTAGCTTCATTTTCAGGTGAAGACATTTGGGTCATGAAGCTGACATCTTCATGGTTTTGTAAGTGAAGCTTATCTTCCTCAAGGTCTGTTATGTTGCTTAAAGTTGCAGACAGAGTTAATAGAGCATCAGTGGTCTTTGATTCTTGTTATTCCCTAAATGTGACCTGCCCATAGTTTTAGATACAAGATGAAGATAAATGGGAGTGCTTTAAATCGAAGCAGGAGATCAGCAAAGCAGGGAGCAAGGCATTTTAAAGAACATGCAGCAAAACCTTACGGAAATACACTGGAAAAGAACATGTGATCAAGTAATATGCATGGGAAAATGCCTCCGCCTTTTGTTTCCTTTTCTAGCAAAAAGAAAAAAAAATCAATAATGTTACTGTCTTTATAATCTCCTCAGTACAGAGAAAGCTATGGCCCAAATCTTCCCATTCTAATTGCAGAATTGGAGCACAAACCTTGAAATAACTTAATTACCCTCCCTACCCCCCATCAGCATCCTCTTTCCATCAACCTAGAACTTACCTGTTTCTTATGGCTTTACTGACTATTGGTGGTAGGCATGTAAGGACAAAATTTAATAATATTATAGCTAAAATTGTTTAATGGAATAAGTGAAATATTTAAAAGTCTGTTCTTGAAACTTTAAATCTTTCTGTCCTAGCAGCAAAGCCTCTGAGGAATATGTTTGAAAGTGGACAGCATATGTTTTCCTGGCTTTTGTTTTTTAACAACAGATCATGTCTTTAAATGTCAGTATGACATTTTGATTTCTAGCCTGCATGAGGAAGATGATTTAGTCAGGTCAGCTATTAAGAAACAGCTATTCAGTAAGGGTCTTACACATCCTTCAGAGAGAGCTTTGACTGTGGAGACTGCTTACTACAAATGAGGTGGGTTTTTTTGTTTGTTTTCTTTGGGCTTGTTGCATTCCTAAAAGAAAGGACAGACTGGGACATCTATAAACAGTAGTTACTGGGTAGTGAGACAAGCTTGAGAAGTACTGTAATGAAGGTGAAGGGGCACATAATTATAGTATGTCCATAAATTAACCACACTGAAGTGGTGAAGTATTCAGAGCTTCTGAAAGTTGTGCAAATTTCTTTTAGCAATGACAGTTTTTTACATCTAGATAGGATAAGATCTTACTTTAAAAATGCCATCATCTTTTCAGTACCCTTCAGGCTGGTTGAGTTTTGTTTTACTCTCCAGTCCCTGCTTCCCAGCCTGACGTTACCCTGTACCAAAGGGTTCCTTACCCAGGAAATCTTAAAGAAACCCTGGCTCCTTTGGAGTAAATGTTGATTTCACTAGGTGGTGGTTGGTAGGGTTTGCATGTGTTTTAAGCATTGAGCACCAAGACAAAGTTCCATGCCACCAGCAGAAGGCTCAGGTGTTTGAGACACATGAAATAGCGATGGGCGACTGGCTTCTTTGAGAGGTGATGGGAAGCAGTGGCATTTCCCAAGTGTCCCAGAAACGCCTGGCGGAGAAGGAGAAAATTCAGATCTACCTTCCTTGTAAATGAGATTTTATCAAGCTGTGATTGCCACCCGTGTCATACTGTAAAGATGACTGAAAAACATGCTGATGCTCATTTCTTTCAGCTTATTGTCGTACCGTATGGGATTTAAGTGACACCTAATAGAGTAGTAATTGAATTTGCAGTGCCTGTGTGACATAAAGGAGGATTCATGGTACTGTACTCAGTGTGTTCTAGAGAGCAAATGCAAAAAATTAAATCTCTTGTAAAAAAGAACTGGCAACGAATGCATTTCTTGCATGTATTCTGAAACTTAAAAAAAACAAAGTTGAAGCTGAAGAGATTTGTTCTAGGCTTTGCAAAAATGTTTCTGACAGCATCATTGACTGCATGGTTCAGTTGGAAGCCATTTTAAATAAACTGTGTTTTTTTTCATTGTAAGAAAATACTCACAGTAAAGTATATTCTTAACAAGCTTAGTTAAAATTTTTGTGTCTGATAGTCTTAAGTTATGCTTTAACATCAGAAAATATGGTGGGTTACTGATTTGAATTACCAGATTGGTAATATCCAAAATTGCTGGCTTTCAAATGGATCTCTGTGCATGCCTCTAAAAAATGATTTTGAGATTAAATGTGCTGAGTGGGTGATGATTGGTCTTCATTGGCACTGCTCTGAATTAAGGATATCTGGAGTTCTGGAGTGCAGCGCTGCATTGTGTATTACCCATTTTCTTGAATTTCTTTTTGAATTAGTTGTACACTTTAGAACTTGACAGTTTTTGACCAGAAAAGCTTCTTATTTTCAGACTTTTCTGAATATCGCTAATGACTGTGCTCAGGCAAAAATACCCAGCCAACCCAGCAGCAACAAAAAACCCTTCACCTCTAACTGTGTGAGCCTTGGTGTAAGAAGCATAGCCCGGAATGTGCAATCCTAAATATAGGTCCATTCATAATGAATGCTTTACTCTCCCCTGAATTTGATACTGTGTTGATAGCAGAAGCACTCACAATATATGTAGAGTGAGTTCTATCCTTACCTTTAAAAGAGCTCTCTCCAGTACACAGACAGAACAGGGTTAGAGACTTCGTTTAAGTCAGAGCCTGCTGTTTTTCATCACCATTCAATTTTATTTATTTAAACGTTTATTTATCTACTCATAATAGAGATAAAGGTTTCTAGTTAGAATGGTGGTACTAACCAATATATATTGGTTCAGTTGTTTGGCATGTGCATTTTTTTCTTTAATTTAGTAGCAGTTTTCTGAATAGTTTCATTTAGAAACAGATAAACTTGTGTTTATCTGTAGTTTCCAAAGCAGTTGTTTTAATATGCCTGCAAAGAAAACAAAAATCCTTGTATTTTTTTTCTTTGTTGAACTAAAAGGCTGGTTTTCCCCCCACCTTGATCGTTGTCTGTTTTAAAACCACAAACAAACAGAATCCTGCAGCAAGGTTTAGCAAACTGAAATTGCCACATAATTAAGCAGTAACACAGACACTTCCAAGGCAAAAGGAAAATCAGCAGTTACAATAGTTTAAAGAAAGCAGCAAAAGCAGCAAGAAATCATACTCTTGAATTAAAAGCCCTGAATACTATTTGTCACTGCTGCTTAACGCTTGAGTGAGGGAGCAGATTGTTTTCTTTTATGTACGTTTTAGATAAATTTCATTTGTGCTTCTGGGAAGTTGGCATGTTCTACTGCTGCTGTTAATATTTGGTTGCGGAAATTTCTGGAAAAAACGAAGTGGTAGTGGAGGGTGCAGAGGTAAGCAGAAACCTTTTTAATTGCTGGAGTCAATACATCTTATTTCTAAGAAGTGAACCTGGAAGCTATTATCTTGGGGGGCAAATTTGGACAAGGTAATTGGCTTTGACCTTTTGCCAGATGTCTAACAGTTCTTTTCCCTCTCTCCCTTGTGTCCAGATAAATGTCATGCCTTTAGGTTTTTGTTCCCTTGTTCTGGTTTCAAGTGTGGAGCTGCTTATGTAGCTAATCTGCGCTTAAAATTATTTCCACTTCTAACCCCAGTAGGACTCTCTTTTGGGGTATTCAGACAGAATTGACATAATTGGATTTCTGCCCAGATACTGTATTTAGATAGCTTTGGAGATGTCATTAATTTGACAGCTGCCATAGGAAATCTTTGTTTTGACTATTGTTACAGGGCCTGTGATGTTTCTATTGCATTTTCATTTGTAGTCTGCCACTGAATTGGCGTGATTAAAATGAGTAGAATAAGACACCATCAAATGTGTACAAGACATGAAAGGGAGAAAATCAGTGCTGAAAACCTCAGAAGGGTAGAGGCTGTTGCCAAATTTTATTTGGGTATTACGAGATTTTGGAATATCTAGTTATCTTTCAAATAGCAGTAATAGCAGCACCTGCGGCTAGGGCTGCCGTATGCTGTGGTGGAACCAAAGCTGTGTTAATGTTTCTCTTCTTATTGTCAACCTAAACCAAAGTTTCTGGAGCAGTTCAGCCAAAAACTGCTTCAGCAGTTTCTGTTTATTAACTTGGAAGAAAAAGCAGGTGGTTTGGAGGACTCTTGTGTTCTTGGGAACTAGTGATCCTAGCAACTTAGGTGTTTGTTGCTTTTTATGGATCTGAGGAACCAGTTTTGTTTTGACCTGCATGTTGAAGGTGCTGACTCTGGGGACTGCCATTCTGCCGTGTCCAAAGAGGACAGTTGTGGTACCAGACGTAACTGACTAGCACGTACCACCTACCAAATTGTACAGGAACCAAAGCTGCTTCTAAGTTCTAAGTGTTTGTCTTCCACTTACCTTTGGCTCTTAGTTGTGAACCCCTAGTTATGGTAGTTTTGTACTTGAACCGCATGAAGTTTATTGTTTTTCTTCAGTTGGGCCATCAGAGGAGACTCAAGAAAGCATAAAATCTGGAATGCCAGGTTTTCTCATCCTTTGGTATACAAATTTATTGAGACAAAAATGTCTTGCTTCTCCCAAGGCAGATGACTTTCATCAATGCATTACTGAACTCTTACACCAGGCACTATTTGAGCATATTCCAGTTGCAGTAAGGGATTTTGTATTGTTGTCTTTTACCTAAATTTTACTAATGGGTTCCAGTTTAATGTGTCTTTATGTGAGTTCTGCAGCCCTGTGCTTTTCAACATTGTGAATGAAATACCAAGTTTGAATAAATAGTAAATCTTTCTACTCTTTCTGCTTGAGTGGTTGAGAGGGATTGCTTCAACTTGCTCCCTCAGCTGAAGTCATTATAGATTTCTTCACCTGAGGGCCAAGGTGCCTGGACTTCTTTCTTCCATCCCTTCAAAGTGCAAAGGCTCTTGTTTATGCTGACAGTACTTCAGATGCAGTTTGCCTGAACAGGCTAGGGCAGAACTTGCACACTCTTCAGAAAAAGATACTCTACTCAGACAGTAATCCTACAGTCCTACTGGGGTTAGAAGTGGAAATAATTTTAAGCTCAGATTAGCTACATAAGTAATCCTACAGCATCATTGTATATTCAGTGACTCTGCACCTGGAGGAAGGGTAAAACCCAGACACCCTCATCAAACTGGCTCAGGCACAGGGAGTGATGGCCATAGCTGTTGGTGATAACTGCTTTTATAGCAGGTGGAGAGTGCCTGGACCAGACCTCCTTCCATCAGCGTAATGTACCAAGCTGCCACTTCCTTTTTGAGAATTACCAAGAAGTTTCTGACAGTGTTTTGCTTGAGGATGTCAGTCAGGATCTGCTCTGTGCATTTCCTCCAATTCCCTGTATCTGCCTGTTGGTTTCAAAGGCAACCATTGACCTTGACCTATTCCTCTTAACATCACTTCATCCATATATTTTAGAACCAAGACAGTAGTGGCACTATTATTTCAAATTCAGACAGTGCTGTGTTGAATGTACACACAGGAAAGATTTTATTTGGACTAAGAAAGAATGAATAATTTACCAGAACAGGAGCTCTAATAAGGGTTACAGTCAGCCTTTAAGTTTGAATTGCCAGTGGGCTAAGTCCGCCTTACTTGACTCTACTTTATTAGTGATCTGTGCTCTCTATAGCCCCTGCTACAGTCCATTTTCTGTTACATCTCAACCCAAAGTAAATCTTCTCTAACTGTGTAAATCAGAGATTTATTTGCTTATTTTACGCATTTGTCTCCCTACCCAAGAGTGGTAACCAGGCGCCTCTCCTTAGTGTTTCTCTGATAGTGAGTTAGCATTGAATCCTTCTGTGGCAGCTCATTCATCAGAATCTGTGGTTTTCACTTCTCCAAAAGGCATCTGTGAATGCCTTTTTCCAGTGGAGGTGTGCATTTTCAGTAATTTACACGTGCAGATTACTAGATTACTGTAAAGAGTATATTAATATTGTATTTGTAGTCATCTTTCACAGCCCTGAAATCTGCTAGTATTGAATTAAACCCTCTGACTCTACTAGAGAAGTTTGGAACAACTGGTACCATTCAGTGGGTTATGTATGTCTTTATGTAGAACATTTTGATGGCAAAGATGCAGTAGGAAAAATAGGTTTGTGAAGGAACTGCTTGGTCCTCAAAGATTCTGAGCTGATTTTACTTAGTGGAAAAGACTATCATTGCGCAGTTTTTACAAACAAAAAAATTAAAGTATCAGTCAGAAAAAGGCAGTTAAGCACTACCGAAGGTTGAAGTCTAATCCTTTCCTTAAAGATACTGTGATACAAGTTTAAGAACAGCCTTGGTAGGTGTAGTTCTGTTTCTGCAATTGTAATTGGTAACTCGGGTCTTTCAGCTTACATTTGTAAAGGTTCTTAAGGTGCTTAGAGCTGTCTGAAACATTACTTTCCTTATTGTAAATAGAAAAGAAAAAACAGGGCAACTGAGATGAAATGGAGTTTGAATATTTCACCTTTCACAAATTGCTTTTGAATAAGGTGCTTAAAAATCTGGGACTTTTTTGGTAGCAAGGTACCTTTATTCTGTGCCTCCTTCAGCTTGCCCAAAGTGACTTGACAGGGCTTGCATTTATTTTGATGCTAATTATCAATCTGAAAGATGGGGGGGTGGTGGTGTGGGGGTGTTGTTGGTTGTGGGTTTTTTTGTTTGTTTTTGAGACTTCAATATTATATGTCCTCCCGGAGAGTTTGGAGTCTTGCTTGGGGGACGTTTCCTGGCCTCCCATTCACAATTTCTCCACTCTGCTTTGGGGCTTTTTTCTTCTTCTTGTGCAGACTGCCCTGGAAGTTTGCAGCTTAGCATAGTAAAATTTGAATTAGGTCAATATCGGTAAATATCAAGATGGAAAATCCTGCTTAAGCCAGGAATTAAAAAATTTGCATATTAGAGTGAGTTTAGGTAGTAATTGAGTATCAGTATTAAGTTTTTTAATAGCTCGTACTTTGGGGAGGAAATTTCTAGCTGAGAGAAGCATGTGATTCCACTTAATAAAATAATGTGAATCTGCGCAGTGTACACTGTAGAATTCTTTGCAGAGGCAGTCACTAACAGACGTAACCCTTTTTATTTCTTCCCAGTTTAAAAAGATGCTTGTCATGCGTGTATTTGGATTGTGACTACAGAGGAAGCTGGCAATGGAAGTTGGTTTTTGAAATGCAATACGTATTTTAAACGCTGATATTATTTGGAAAATGAATCACTTGTGCTTCATGAGTAGATTGGGAGTCGGTTGTGCAAGCAGATGTAAAAAATGTTCTTGTTTTTTGAAAACGTATCACGTATACACCAGAGTCTGCAGAGCATATGCATTTGACTGCAGGAGTTAAACAAGAATATAGGTCAGTGTAGCCTCTTTGATTGCATGTGGTTCAAGTGTGAGGCATTGCACACTTTCTCTAAATGTATTCCTCTTTCTACACCCCCACCAAGTATATGCTTGTTTAAAACAAATATAAAAAATGTGCTTGAGTGACCAATGATACCTACATGTCTAGTCACTTCCTCTTGTATGGGCACTGGGAGATGTACAACAACTCCTTCGTGCCAGATAGCAGCACAGAGAAGATACACAACTCCCTGCTCGTGCACTGTTCAGAAGAGACCCAAATTTCTTCGTCTAACCCTTACAGCCTGTGGTGATGGCTCCAAACGTGGAGCACTTTAAAAAGCCCATTTAAACACAGAACTTTGTGCATCAAGGGCTGGTCTCATTTTCACAGCTGGCATACAGGCGTAAATCTTTTCCAGCATTTTAAGTATTTGGCAGTCTTTTCTGTGTGCAAGGCAGTGAACCTGTTCTTGTGCCCCATTTCACTTGCTTCCTTGCTTTAAGGAACCACAACCTCATAGAAGAAAAGCTTAGTTGTGTAGAGTATATAGCATGAAAGGATTTTAGTTTTCCTGTTTGTTTTCAGAATGTTATACATATTGTAATGCAACATTGCCATTTGCTGCCTTTTTGAAATCTTAAATACGGTGTGAATCCGGTCTTCCTTTATGTTTTCTCCCCGAGTTCCACACTTAGTTTTAAAATCTGGTATTTAATAAATGCCTTGGCTTCTCTGAGTTAAAGAATAGTTGTGTATTTTAACGTTGCCATTTTCTTAGCTTTCGAAGAGGGAATATTAAGTGAGTTTTGTGAGGATATATATGACTAGACGTTAAAATACTAAGTATACACTAAAGTCTTGAATGAACTTGGTGGCGTTCTTTTCCCTTTAAGCAAATCCAGGCATTGAGCCTTTGAGTGCTTAAGCTGATCTGTCTGCTGCTCCACGGAACTGGATTGTGCCTGCCCAATTGTCTGCATAGTTAAAATATTTTGAACATAGCCTATTTTGACGTAACTTCATTTGAAATATCTGCCTAATGGAGAAGTCTTAATGGAATACTTTAATAGCCCAGAGTGGTTACCTGCAATTGCTCCTGCGTATTTCAGTCAATTACGAAGGAAGGCAATATTTAACATTGGAGTGGAGCGGAGAGCTAGATGCTGTAATGAACTGGCAGATTGCCAGCTTGATCTTCTCCACAGGAGAATTTGTATTAATGTGATGCTTTTCATTTGTTCTCCAGAAGGTCACCAGTAATATGTCAATTGTTGAATTTTATCATAGTTATCGGAGCCACTTGAATACCTTACCATTGGAGTTAAAATTCCTCCTCTGTGCAGTACAGGTTTATGGACAGGTCATTCTTGTGTATTAGCATATTAAGTGTCAAAGAGATTATTTTAGCTATTTCGTGTCAGAATTTAAATAGGAGGTGGTTGGGTACTGGGAAGAGAGCCTGAGAGAATTGTCATTGAAATAGTCATTGTAAGGCTGAATCTGGATTTTTAGCCATGGGGATAAAGAAAATGGAGCACATTAGAACTATTGGTGAAAGGAAAGGTGGTTAATAACTTTGGATGTTACTTGTAATGTAATCATTACAAGAGCACTAATTTATTATTAAGGTTGTAATCTTCAAAGATTACACAGTTAAATATTAAATATAAGATGCTTATTTTATTAGATGTTACTGATATTTATCTTTCTGGTGCTTGTTTGGAGGATCAAATTCAGAATTTTATTCCTGACTATTCAAAAGTGCTTTTTCCTGCGGGACTTGCATAATCCTTCTGCTCGGAAGACACCTTGGTCTGGAAAACAAACGAGAGTGATGGAAATTGCTGTTCAAACATAGATAAATTTGTCTTTCTGCCTTGCATGTTTACAATCACACATTCATCCAGTTCCTATACTTTGCCATTTCTGTTCCTTGTCATCTTCTGTTCCTTTGCTCTGGGCCTCGCAGTAAGCACAGGGTATGAAGGCAGCCGTGAGTGGTAAGGAACCGTGGCATTTTGCACGCAGCAGGGCTGACGTTACTGCAGTAGTATTGGTACTAGTATTGAGATATGACAGATGGATGTCACAAATGGAGATGGTACAGACGTGATGGGCACTGGTGATACCATGAGACACGACTGCCCAGCTCTGTGCCTCTATTTGCTTTGCTGCCCTTCAAAAAAATTGTTGATTTTATTTCCTAAGTTGTGCCAATTTGTCTTTCAGGTGGACAATAAGTATTTGCCACCCGTGCTCCAAGGCTTTTGAAGGTTGATGGAGATTACTTTGTACAATTTAAGTTTAACTATTCATTCCCCAGGCTGACTTTGCTGTTAAATACAGCTGTCTAGAGCCCTGCCTGGTAGGATGCAGCAGCAAAAGCAGAAAACCTTACCGACAGTGCAAACACTCTGCCTGGGAGCAGGTGGTCCCTAACCCGAACTACTGTTTCCATTTACTGCCCTTTGAGAAGAAAGATCTTGAGCTTCTATAACTGAAAGATTGTTTTAAGGAACATATTTAAAGTATAAGTGAATTATTTGCGGTCCAGGTTTCCACCCTGAGTTTGAATTACTCTGTAAGTCACAACTTTGCAGGCAAAGCTGTGGGCTGCTGTGGGGGTGTGTGATGGAAATTGTTTAATCTTCTAGGGAGGTGACTCTTGCTGTGACTTGTAGCAGAAAAATTCCTCTGGTTCTTCCATAGCAGTGAAGACTTTTACCAAGAGAAAGAGAGAAACAGGGGTCAAAATGCAACAGAATTTTGCTTAGGGAGGACAGAGACCAGCCTGCATCTTGTACTCGTGTGTCTGTTAGATTAACAAGAGTTTTATTTCAACCAAAGTGTCTGTAGGAATGAGGTTTTCTTGTGCTCTTCTTCCATTGCCTCTTTGTGCTATCATCATTAACATTCTGAGCTACTTTTAATGTATGTTAATTGAGCTGCAAAAATAAAACCATTCTTGCTGTACAGAAGGAAGTTAACATTGTTATATTGAGATACACATGACTTGTGTGTTTAGATGGTCTCTTGTTTTCCCCAAATGTACTGCCTCTTCAGTTGACTAATAAATACAAGGTTAGTTTTTCAGATATTGATGATTAACAGTAGTGTTTTTCAGCTCACTTTCAAATATAAATTCTATAGATGTGAATGTGCAGTTGTGAAAGTGAGAGCAGTAATTGAGAGAGGTGTTGGTTGTTCCTTTTGGGTTTTTTTTGTTTTTTTTTCCTTAAAGTTAGAAGCTTGTTACAGTACTTCACTGGTGGATGGTAATGGACAATAGATGATTTGTGTGGTAGGAAGGGGAAATACAGTATTCTTCAGAAGATCTTGTAACACAAAATGAAATTACTTTTATTTTCTTCCTTTTTTACCTTAATATTAAAAATGTTCTTGCGTTATTGACAGGAGAAAAACACGTACTACAAAACATTCAGCAGGCAGGAAAATAGATCTGCCCTGCCTCAGGATTTTAGCCTTGCTTCATTTATTAAAATCTTTCCCATTTATTTGAGATCTGTCCTATAATTTCAAATATAGAGCCATTTTCAGCAAGAACACAGTTAAGGCCTGTAACTGCCTAGGGAATTGATACAGCAAAGTGTGGTTGCCCACGTTCTGTGCCTGTGAGTAGCTGAAAACCCCTCATGGGCGGTGGGGCAGCCGGCATCCCAGCCAGCACCCTGGCCGAGGACAAGGGAGTGGGTCCCTTCCTGTCCGCTCTCTGCTGTCACAGGTGTATCTTCATTCATGTGCCTAACTGGATCAGGAGGCTATTCCATTTGAATAATGCTTCCTCATAATTTGCCCTCCTCCAGTTTTATTCCTTGTGTGTTTTTTGGGAGGGCTAGCAATGCTCTGGCTCCCCTTGCAGCTGCCAGGGAGCAGGGGATGAGTCTCTGAGGGGCAGGGACCCTCTTGTGCTTTACCCCCTAACACTACATTTAGGCTTAAATGCTTGTCAAACTGTGGTTTTAGTAGTTCTGTCACATCATTTATTAATGGATATAAGTCTAAATCTCAGTTTTAAACATCTGTGTAATCTATTATAATACCTTTGTCAATACTTCCCCTCCCTTTGTTATGATGCATGGGATCATTGGATGAATTGCTCTCTTTAATAGAATTTCTTTGTAGGATGCTTTTGTAGGGTGGAAACTGATTGGAATCTGTTCAGAGGAGACTTTGAACAGAAACATTTGTGCATGAGTGGATTGAGTGGAAGTTGTAATGTGTCATCCTTATGAGCTAGGGGCTGCAATGCAGGAAGACAACTCGGATCTTTTTCCTTCTCTTTGAATTGGATCTTAGTGGGTTTATACTGCCTGAATTTGTCAGACATCCTATGGAGTTGGAAGCATTGTTAAAAAACAAAAGCAAATATTTATGTTAAATGTTTAAATATTTTGAATACCCTTCTGAAAGGTTACTGTTGTGATTGGAAATACTGAGCAGAGCAATGGAGGCCAGGAGGGACCTCTGGAGACTCGTGTCGTCCAGCTCCTGGCAGGGCTAAGGCTGCAGCTGGGGCCATGTCCAGGAGAATTTGAGACTTTTCTAGGAAGAAGGTCCATCACTTCTCAGGGGGCATGTGGCCATGCTTAGCCACTCTCGTGGCTTTCTTCTTTACATCCAGCCAGAATTTCCATTAATAGAGTTCTCCAGCCCTCTGGCCAACTTCACTGCCTCCTTCAGAGCTTGTCTCATTGGGTCAGGATCTCTTGTGCTAGAGGGTCCCACATCACGTCCAAATGTGTGTGACCACCTCCTGGGTGCAAATAGCCATGTCCCACAAAACTGCTGGCTATGCTTTTGCTGAGGTACCTCAGTTTTCCACCTGTAGCAGTGTTTCCCTTTTCTTAGGATGTTTATGCAAGTTAAACTGAGTAAAAGTGAAGGAAGTAGTAATTAATGGTGCTTTTAAAAAATCTTTCTAAAAACTGGGCTGAATTTTTAATTTTATTTCTTGACTGATCTTTCTCTATATTGTGATGGCTAGGTTTGTAGTTGCTTTCTTTCCTAGATGATTTGGGTTGTCTGTGGTTAAATTGACCTTGTATTCATCAAGAAAAGTTAAATATGAAGGTGAATTCTATTTATGCCAAACAGGTGGATAAAGTTAGAGCCATTCTGCCTGCTCTTCAGCATCTCTTAAAAGATTTTAATAGTATGAAAACTAAATTACCTAGTTCTCTCAGTTTAGTGCTGAAACTAAAATATGTGTTATTTGTCATTTCAGATAGTGGTGTGCATAACTTTGTTGAAGAGTCCTGCCTTTCACTGCCTGAATCCTTTTAACAGTGTGCCAAAGGTGAGTGGTTCAAGCTCAGTGGTTATTTTTGTAACTAAAGATAATGAGTGAACTGGATGTATTGCTTGGTTTTTGCTTTTATGTAGTGTAGCACTTGTGACTTTTAACTTTTTTAAACTGCTGGATGGATGATTAAATAGTGAGTCTTTTTCCTTCAGTGATTTGAGACAAATCAGTTTTAGCTTTTACTTTCAGAAAAAGACAAGAAAAAAGGATAGACTCAGGTTATTAATTAAGCACTAGATATGGCTAACACTGTGGTTTTTTTGGCTCCTGTGTTCTGTTACCTACTGTTTTGACTTGGGACATTCTCCCCTGAAGGTACTGTAGGCAGGACATGGTGGTGTGGAAGGTATGGAGGAGTAGCAGCCGTCCATAGTTTGTGGTGGAGCAGGCTCAGTATTGTTCTTTGATTGAATTCTAAAAACTAAGTAATAGCTTATAAAGTATTGAGAGGAAAGAAGGTTTGTGGGTTTTCTGTGAGAGTAGAACAGAATTGCATTCAGCATATATGGAGTATCGTCCTGGGCCGGCTCAGAAGACCTAAACATGAAGCTGATGTTTTCCATAGGATTAATTTTATGGTAGAGTCTGACTGTCTTCTTTCTGTTAATTCTTGTACCCTGTTGTCTGTTTCTAGTAACTGTAGTTGTTCACTGTGGCTTAACAGAGATTTATTAACAGAAACTTCTAATAAAATGAAACCTCATTACAACTGTACCAAAAATAAAAACAAAAAGGCAGAACACTGAATAAACTTTCAGCATTGCAGTGGGTGCAGCATGGAGCAGAAAACTGGGAATCCTAGTTTCGTCTGTTACTTTACCAGGTGGATTTACTATTTCTTACTCAAATTCACTGTTTATAAAATAAAAATAATGTTACCTTCTTCAGAAGAAAGTTATGAAGGTTAATTATTGACATTTTTGGAGCCTTCAAATGGAAAGCAATGTATGAAGTCCTCATGTGCCTTGATATTTGTTGTGAGTTCTGTTAAATACTTGTTCAATGAAGTGTTATCAGATGTTGAAATTAGACTTAATTTGTTTATTAAAGTGCAGGTGAACCGGTTAGAATTAAAAATGCAATCCAGTCTTAAGTATAACATCTACATATGTTTTTGCAAATGATTCGGTTTCCTTCAAACTGAAAAAGGAATTCTGAAATACTAGAATAGAAACTCTGAGATGCTACAATCGGCTTTTGCACTACATTTTCAAATTATCTCATATATGTCTTTAAATGTAATGGGCAAATTTATAACCCTTGCCTTTCCAGCAGATTAGATTATAGCCTTGAACATTTTATGTTAGTGTTTAAAGACTAACAGTGAGAAATCTTTTGTAACAAATTTCTGGAGTAGAAACTCCAGTAAGTTTTCTTATACTTTTTGTGCCATGTAGGAAGCAAAATTAAAATATTCTTGAAAGGGCTGTTAATGTAAAAACAAAACACACAATCCTAAAGCCAGTGATTCATCAAGCTGTAGACTTAATCATAGTAAAATTATTCTAATTTTTATACTAAAATTTCTACTTAAGTTTATATTTTACTGACTATGGCACAAATTTTGTATTTTTTTCAAATGTGTAATATAAAACTCTTTAGAGTTTTATCTCTGGAGTCTCTTTCTTGTCCTGCTTTATAATAGTTTTCAGTTAAATATTCTGTGAAAATAATTAAAAAAAAATCCACTTCTTTGTTCAAGGAAATAGGCGTTTGAAATCTGGGTTATGGATTTAGGCATTTTCATTTGTTGAACTTCTGTGGTATTTGGCATATTGAGTAATTTTTTCTTCTACCCTTTAAAACAAGAAGAGGGGGGAAGGGAACTAAATGTGCCCAAAGTGAAGGTGATTACAGCAAGTGAAGATTTTGTATTCTTCCCAGTCAGGCAATAAATAGGTAACTGATCACTGAAAGGAGAAGAGGAAGAACTATGAGATTGGTAGGCAGTGTAGGGTTGTCTTTCTTTTTTTAATTGTGGGTACCCAGAGTACTTGCTGTGTCCAATTACGCAGCACTTAGATTTAATTTTGTTACTGAAATTAACTTCTGTATTAATATTTTATGTCTTTTCCATCCTTTGTGTGCATGTTTCTGATGGACTGTATTCAGCTTGGTGAAGATGTGATTCTGCAAAACATGGAACGTTCTAATGCCTTTCCTGAAAGGAAACAAATGAACAGGTTTAGGTTCAGTAAAGTCTGAACCTGAAATGCTTTGTTGAACCAAAACTTAGCGACTTCTGCCCTTTGAAATGGAAATACAATTGGCAACCAAGTAAATATTCACAAATTACGCTCAAAATGTTCTTAAACTTCACCGAACTGCAGGCAATAATGTGCCCTTACAGGATTTTGTTGAGTCAGAACCACAGTGTAAATTAGCATGTGGTTGTCAAGATCTGCCAGCTCATCTTTTATCTAGCTGGGCAAGCTGGCTTTTTTTAGTTATTTGTTTGTCTCTCTCTTTCAAGGAAGAGAACTATATGGAAAGTACTCTTAAAAAGAATACAGTCTGTCATTTCTGCAATTAAATCAGTACGATGTTACGGATGAAGTCTAATGTTCTGGCAATTTATTGCAATCATTCAGTTTTTGCAAATCTGAAACTATTCAAAAAACATTTAACTGATTTTAGAACATTGTATTGTATGTGGTGTTCTGTATTTTTGAACTTGTTCCTCATTCACTTACAGCCTTCGCATCAAAAAATAAATCAAATCTTGTATTTCCACAGTGGAATATTGTGGAAAGTGATTGCAATATTAATATGTGCCTTGAGCAGTTCTTTTTTGTATTTTAGTGATAAAGTTTAGATAAAGTCTTCTGGGAAATGTGCTTTAATAGCATAATTTTTTGAGACTTCATACACCTTTATGGAATGTACTGTTAGATTTTTCAGGGATACCTCTGTACACAGGAGGGAGGTTGTTAGATGAGATAAGAAGCGAATAGGTACAAGCAAAGTTCTCACTGTTGTAGTACTCAGTAGATTTGCCAAACTGCAATCAAATGTCAATGGCTACAGTGCCACGTCATGTGCTGGAAAGCCTACTCTGTAAGGGCACTCAGAACAACCTTGAGGCAAATCCGCTCCTCATATTGTGAGACTGGAGACATGCTCACAGCTTCTGAAAGACTGATCCTCCTCATCATTTAAAGAGGAAAAAGCATCACAGACGTTCAGTTTGATGGAACTGTCTGCAGTGCTGTATCAAAATGTTTCTTGGCATTTTTCTGTGGATCAGTGTGTTTGTAGTTGTTGCTTTTTTGAGGAGTTTAAGCCCAAGGAAAATAATACCTATTCTTAGTGTTTCCTATGAGTCAGTTATGGGAAATTTTGATTCTGAGAGTAACTAAGAGAATGAAAGTTATGTATTGAGTGGATATCTGGATTCCTTTCCCTTAAAACCCCACAACTTTCCTGTAATTATGCCAGTTATCCCAGGTACCTCTACAGTGTTGATTTCAAGTATTTGAATGCAACTTTAGCATTACTTAAATATATTTACAGACATTTAGTATAATAAATTAATTTATAGAATGCTGTCTGTTACGTTATGCTAGTGGCATAATACTTTCTAACCTGTAATTGTGGACAGTAGGAAAGAACACTTTCATCCCAGTCCTACAACATCTAACCATAGGTATAGCCTCCAAATAAATTGATCTTCGTTGAATTAATTTCAGTATTTTCTTTTTTAGATTTTCTTTTACTGCATTTTTTCCGTTTCCCTTTGTAGTAATTGTAGTTCTTTGCATGAAAATACAGGCATGCTTTTATTTACTAATAGTATCAAAACAAATTATTACGAATCACCTAATTTTTTTTCCTAGCTTTGATAACTTCAGATGCAACTCAGGTTTGCAGATGTCAACAGTGCCTTTTAAGGCCCACAAATGGCCTTTGCAGTATACTTTAGTTGCAATCCATACGGATTCCACGTCAGACAACACTGTACAGCTTTCATCAGTACATGAAAGTTCAGTTCAGTAAAAATAAAATGATGACCACGTTTTTCCTGGTGGAAGTAGTTTTGTGGTTTGATAGCCAGTATGAACTTTGGCTGTCTTCTCATCCAGCGTGTCAGTTTTTCTGAGCCAAAAAAAGCTTTGCCTGCTGAAAAGAATGTAGCATGTTGCTCATGAATACAGCTATGAGTTAAGTTATACATATAAAATAGATACATATGAGTAAGCTATGGTTAGACTTGTGCCCAGGTATATTCATGACTGAGTACAAAACACTCAGCTACCAAACTTGACCAGTGTTCAGAGACTGGCAGAACTGGTTGTTGAGCCCCTGTTTCTGTGGTTTCTAAATAAACATATCCCTGCGTTAGACCAGTTCTAACTTTCAGCTAGAAGATTTAAATACGCACTGCACTTTTGCAGGACAGCTGATGTGGCTTAGAATATGACGTTGAGGTAGCTTATGCAGTCAAGCTACATCACAGGGAGGGTATCCTGAAATGCTGAAAGCGTTTGTGACTCATTTGCGTGTTGTTGTCAGCTTGGGCCTTTCAGGATGCAGGGGCTGGGAGCAGTCCTTGGACCAGCACCATGCAGTATGATAGGGCAGGTCAGTGGTCCCAAACCCTCCTGCAGGAGGAAGCAGATTGGCAGCTGAGGCAAGCAGTATCATGAATTACTCCCAAGATCTAACTGCCCCATAAAAGGAGCTGTTGTCACCATCTGCTTGGAAACACCACCTGGAGATCCCCTCCCCTTAGGTTTCCGAGGGGTGTTGTGGCTGTTTCATAGCTCGTTCGGGCTGACTGCTCGAGCTGGTGCTTTGCGGGAGTGGGCACACTGCCAGCCTTGGCCTAGGTCATTTATAAGATCAGTTGAAGGCTGGTTACTCCATTTGATAAGGGCTGGAAGGCAGTCCTGGTGTGGAGGCTTTGAGGGAACTTTACATGATTCATTGTTTGTGTTAGAACTGGTGTGTAGTACACAGCTAAAACTGGGTGTGTATTTCCAATAGTGCTCTTAACATGTTCCATGTAACATCATACTCAGATGGTATGTATTACATCAAATGTATTATGATACTAAAAAACAATTTGACTTGCTGACACACTGCCTTTTAATGAATGGGAAGAGACTGTACATGCAGTTCATCTTGTTTCATATCTGGCGTTTGGATTTGTGTGTGTTGCCCAGAGGCGCTCTGGATAACTGCTGAAATTGGTGGATTTCACAGAACAGAAGATATTTAAGGGTTAGTGTTGTATGTTTGCTGTGGAATTCTGTTTCTAATAGCTTGATTAATTAATCTTGGATTACGATTAGTGTTTGCACTGTAATAACAAAGCTCGAATTGTACTAAGCAGAGAGGACTGAGAAAATGAGCTTGTCCTGTTTATTTTTTAAGCCAGTAGTAACATGAAGCATAGAATACCATGCATGCAGATACAAACCTTTTATGGTCTATTTTTCTTCCCCTGATCTTAGGTTTGAGAGTCTCCTTTTAAGATATCACAGGCTCCTTGCAGTCTCCAGGGTTTAACCCCAGCTTTCCTTTGTGCTCTCTCTTCACACCCTTTTGTTTCAGGGATCCCCTGCAGCTCTTACCCCTCCTTATTTTGGAGGCTGTTGTCTTTGTCAGCTGCCCTTATTTGTTCCCCATAATAGAACCTCTGTGCAGCTTATTTTCTGTGTGCTCTGTTACCCTCTTCCCCCCACCCCCATTTTAAATTAACCTACTCCTGTTTTTTGATTCAACAGCTGTATGTGCAGTCCTTCCAGCAAATCTCCTGCTGCTGTCATTGCTACTGAGTTTTTTCCTTTCTAGTCTGAGTCCTTGCATTTCTTTTTAGCACTTCTTTTCTCTGTGACCACTTGTTCCACCTCTTTCCACTATCCTGTAAAATTTACCTGTAGCCTGATTTTATTTTTTTCATTGTGAAATGCTGACACCTTAACAGACCTATTCTTATATGCAATATTGCATCTGTCTCTGATGCAAACAAGCTATCACAGGTGGCCTCAGGAAGATCCTTTGCCTGACACAGCAGGTAGTTTGGTGAATATGGATTTTCCCAAGAGGCTGGTTTTGAATTCTCCATCTTGCACCAAAATTGGTATTTTTTTGTCCTTCCGTGCTTAGCACACTCCCTGATAAGCTGGGTTGTCTCATACCATTAGTTCTTAAGTTATCACATACCAGCCCAAAAAATGCTGTTGAATAAGGGTTAGACCTCTCTTTATATTTGATCTCTGAATTTGTCTTTCAAGATCAAACAGTCAGACCATTAGTTTTCTTCCTTAGTGCTCTCTCGAGGTTACCGAATGGTATTTTCTACCAGCTCTGGATTTGTATAGGATCTGGAAAGGTCCGTTCCATTATTGCTAGAGAGTGCTGGTATATGATGATGAAGATCAGGGTGTTTGGTAAGCTAAAGCATTTATTTCAAAAGAAAAGGGTGTGACATCCTTGGTCTGACTTCAATGTTTTGACTAGAACGACAAATTTGGTGTGTGTGTGTGTGTATATGCATGTTTATAAAACTGGTTTTGAAACTAGCTCTTAAGCAAAGTTTTGACTTGTGCTCTTTGAAAATTGAGTTTACCATCAGGGATAATGGAATCTTGCGTTCTCAACTGCTGACTTGTGCTTCAGACACTCTTTGGATGCATAGCTTCTACAGCATGCTTTCTGACAGCAGTAAGTTACTGAAACTTCAGGAAGTCTTGACCTATGAGCTGTAACTGTGTAATTGGAAACACATAATTATGTGACCAAAATGGAGGTGACCCATGTAGGTGCTGGGCTTACATCCAGTTGTGTGAGGAGTAGCTGCTGCCATGTACTCTTCAGGAAAAAAGGTGGCGGCAGAGAGATCGGTAGGTGGTTGTGACCTGCTCTCTGGCTGTGGTTCAGAAGTGGGGGCAAATGAGGGTACAAAGCAGGCCACTCATTGAACTAAAGATTCTGGCCTGTAAGTGGTGGCTGGGTATCTCTGCATCCTGAGTCAGTACCCTGACTAATTCTGTAGAATCCTTAAAAATAAGAGTAACAAATCTGAGGGCAGTGTTTGATGCAGTGACACAGCACCGCTTACCTGTTTGGAACTAGAACTTGGTTTCAGATCTGAGTTTTTGAACCCAAAGTTACTATGTGCTAGAGGAGCAGGAACAAGGCATCAAATAACACTTCAGTCCAAGACCTGTTCCTCATAGTTAGTTTTCAACAAGGAGCTTAAGAACAAGAACAAATAAAATAAAAATGCTTGGTATTAGTCACTTGAAGCATTCAGAGGTTCTGTGATGCAGAAAAGGAAAATTGATTTCTCTTCTGTAAGTTTTCCTGGAGGTCCAGGGGGGAGAGGGGATGCATGTGTCTTCTCCCTTCCTATTCTCTTCCCCACCTTGAGGTAATTTGTGAATTTTTATATACTTGCTCCTGCTTTTGACGAGTCAAGGGATTGTAACTTGCTGTTCCTTTAATACACTGCTCCACAGCACCCAGTATTGGTGTATGAATTTTCTTTAAAAAGCCTATTTCATTGAGGCCTGGTGCAGATCTGGTAACACCATTGGCTTCTCTTATTGAGGTCTGATTTAGATAATGAAGAATTTGTCTGCTTCTGTTGTAATTTACTGAAGAGTTGTGGCATGTTGCTCTTGAATTTTGACTACAAGTAATATGAAAGTACTGCAAGAATCTGTCCAGTACTAAATATTTTAGGTGGCTCTCAACTAAACTTGTGTATGAAATGATGGCATAGTCGCTTTTATTGAAACTCAGTAGCAATATAATTTTTTCAATTTGCATTAATAAAGAAGTAATGAGAACTCTGTGGCTAGACTTCCAAAATTCAGACCTGGGGCTTTGAACCTGTTTTTCCTTTATTTAATCTTGGTTCTAGTATGTGTATTAATCCAAACAGTCTCTCTCCATGTTTGGAAATTACTTGGTTATTATTATTTCCCCATCACATTTGCTGATGCTTTTTTTTGTTATGTGGTGAGAGTGAGGAAGAAAATATGTCCGTGAGTGTGTGAGGACAGAACATCTCATCAGTGTAAGAGTATGTAACATTTCTGGATGAAAGGAAATGTGATGTAGCAGCCAAAGCCAAATGTTTAATTTTTAATTGATTTGCTTATTACAGGGAGATTTTATTCAGAAAAGTGAGCTGTGGAGAAATTTCTGGCAGAAGATAAAACAGTAGGAGGAGATTTAGAGAAGTTTGGAAAGATTCAGTTTTGTTCAAGCACTGGAGCTGGGAGGGGGAATAAAGGAGGATGCGAGTCCAGCATCGTCAGCCAGTGTTGGTCTCCACTGAATGTATATTTTGCTTATAGAAATATAGACTCTTCTAATTGCTCATTCTTGGTTTTGGGCAATTCTTTGTGTCAAAAAGGTCAGGTATTCCTAGTCTTTATTCAGTAAAAGCTTACTTCCAGAAGCTTATCTTTTTGAGCAGCAGTTCCGGTGTGGTGGAAAATTGTGTTGGGGCAATAGTAGTGGAACAACTTTTTAGGTTGTCCGTGCGAGCTGTCTTAAAGCAGCTGACACCAGAAGTGCAAGGTAGGATTCAGAATAAGGAGCATCTTCTTAACATGATTACAGCAGCCTATGTTCTTCACAGCATGCCTGGTAGAAGGGTTTCAGTAAATCCCACTTCATCCTTTTCCCCCTTTGGTGAAAGGTGTTTCTCCTTTGGTTTTATGTCCCTCTCCTTTGACTGAGGAATTAATAATGGCTTGCTGCTGTAATTGTGTGACAGAGTACTCACAAGTACTATTTTTTGGAAGAGGACCTCATTTGAACTGGAGGAAAATATGTAAGAAATAATTTGATTGAAATAGATGAATGCTGCCAACATTCCAGACCAAAAATGCAGTCTTGGCTTTGAATTTAAAGCTTTTTTAAGAGCTGTAGGATGGGTTGTTTTGGAACCTGTTTTATTTGGAAAAGTGTGAGGGAGTTTCCTCTGCACTTGTGTTTTGGGAGTGGTAAGAGGATTGCTGTCTTGACTCTGCAGCGCTGTTAGATAGAAGGAGAACAGATGACTTCAGGGAGAGACTGGGATGGCCCTTTCTTGTCTGTGCTGATACTTTCCTGGTTGTGTAGTGTTAGCGCAGCAGTCAGTCTGACAGACAAGAGACTTGTGAAGCTGCAGCATTCACTCACATCTCGTACAAGATCCAAGAGTGTCTCTTCAGTTAAATTGTGCTTTCTCTCAGCACGTGTCCTGTCAGGAAATTAAAAGGATAGCTTTCTGAGTAACCGTCTTGTGGTCCAATCTTCTTCAGGAAGATGTACAGATTTATACGGGAATAAATTCTATGGTATTAGCTGTTTCATAATGAAATCTAACACTGTATCTTTCAAGCTGCCTTTTTGGTTATTTACATGAGCACAGAATCAAGAATGATATCTTGCATCCGGTGATTATTTTTACTGGTGTTATTCAAAGACCCTGCTTCTAGAAACTAGCTTTTTGTTTGAGCAAATCTCCTAGATATGAAAAACAGGTGTTCAGTAACCCTAAATTCAGGTAAAAATCTATGGAACTTTGCCTTGAGAGTTAATTTGAGAAGTATTTTAATATTTTTTTTCACTGCCACATACGTCTATTTTATATTGGATACAAATTCTGGTCCAGGTGACCTGGTAAAAAAACAAACAAAACAAAGAGAAGTCTAAGAATTTATTCAGTATTTGTAATGACAGTAAACTAGAAATCTCACAGGAACAGAGTCTAAACAGGGCCCTTAAAATACTTAGTGCTCTGTGAGCTAGAAAGTTAAAAATTGTTTTATATATATATATATATTTCACATTTTCCTACTGTCATGAGGTAGATTGAATGGGTTTTTGCAATTGATAAAATGCTTAAGACTATAAAGTGAACATTGTCTAGAAATGGACAATGTACTCCTTTTTTTCCTTAAACAGCATTGGTTGGGAATAAATGCATATTTGAACTGAGCAAACATTTCTTACTCTTTCTTGTTAGAAAGTGAATATATGATTTTTCTATTGGGGAACAGGAGGTCAGCAGTTCAATTTTATTTTCAGCATTATATAGACAGTTTAAAGTGAAATTCCTTAAAAAGTAGGTAGGAGTGTTTCAAGGGATTAGCAGTAAAATGTAGCAATACACAGTGATTCTGAGCTTTGTCCTTCTGTGTGAGATCAAGGTTAAACTGCTTATGTCTGAGGGCTGTTCTTTGTTTATACAATACATAAATGTACTAACACTTCCAGTGAAGTATAATTCCTGCACACCATTGAACGTTTGAGCTAGGGGAAAGAAGCAGCAATGGAAGGAAATCATTCAAACGCCTTTTTTTTCCCCCCGAATCTTGAAAGAAATTCAAGGACATCTCCTTTACTAAATTTCATGGTGTGCACCGTATCCTGAGTGGTTGGCTGTTTTCATTTCAACGCGAGAAGGAAGGTTTATTGATAGTGAGGATGAAAGTCCATTGAACAGTGGTACACTTAATTTGTTCTTTCTCAGAGCATGTCTCACCAGTCTATCATATAAATAATATTACCTAAATGTCCTCTCAGTAGGGTGTCTGTTTTTTTCCTACGATCTCGTGTGCTTGGCTCCCTACTACCCTCTTTCTGTAAGGGGCTGTGGACCGGCTCTAGGTTGTCCTGCTCTGGCAGGGGGGTTGGACTACATGATCTTTCAAGGTCCCTTCCAACTCCTAGCATTCTCTGATTGTGTGAGAGGTTGGTAGGTGTAAAATTATTTATAACTTTGTCTTGCCTAGACATCTAATGTGCCATTGTATTCTTCCTGGACTTTCCCTTCTCTTCCATCTTGTTTTCATGTCTTTTCAAATGTATAGGTAAGCTTAAATGTTGTTGGCTGGGAGGAATGGAGAGATAAGTCCCAAGCAACACCAACAAACATTAAGCTTATCTGTGCCTCTGACTTAGTAGAAACACCATAAACCAACGTGAAGATGTGCCATTAATCATCACTCCTGTTTTAGAGGCGAGATGAAGTCTCTTTTCCCAAACGTTTCCTTTAGTGCAGTTGAGTTGTTTATTAACTGTGTGGCTTTTCTGAAACTGCCTTTAAAATAATTCAAGGTAGGTGAGGCTCTTTTCTGTCCCTCTGGCTGTATTCACCTAAATGCAAGACAGCATCTGGGGTTCTGTTTTGTTTACTCTGCAGCCGAGAAGAGGACAAAAAAGCTGCCTCCTCCCTGTTAGTCTCGTGTTCTTTGCAGCTGAAGAGCCTGAAGATGTCCTCTCTGCACAGTCTGGCTTTTATCATTGCTGTCTAAAATGTGGAAAACCATCACTCTTGATGACAATGCCTTCAAAATGAAGCAAGAAGCAGCTTTTTGCCCTAACAGTGGAAAAAGTCACCGCAGATTAGGTCATCTGCAGTAGTTGCATTTGTGTAGGCTGCTGATGGAGGCAGAATGAGAACGTGCAGCTGCTGCCTACACCTGCCTAAGCCCTACCTGCTGGTGGAGCTTTCAGCAACAGATGCAGGAAAGGGAGGTTGAGGGCAGATTAGCAAGCACATGGAGGGCTAAAGGCTGGAGGAAGGTGTTGGTAGGATGGGATGTTAGCTGTCTGTCTGCAGCTGAAGTTCCTTTATATTTAGCTGTTATCTTTTTTCCTCTTTCAATATGCTAAAACCAGCAATGATGACCTAATAATTCACCCTTCTTGTGTTTTCTGAGAAGTATATAATAAGAGGACATAAAAAGACACAATTTTGTATAGTCTTCAAGATATGAGGAAATACCATCTTCCAAAAATACCATCTGGGTTGGATGAAGTACTAATAAAATAAGCTAACTACAAAAATCCTCTCTCAGCTTTTTTTATGCCTGGTCTCTAGAAGGTTGCCAGTATACTCTGAATCTTTCTGAGTTAAATAAAAAAGCAAATTTCTTAAAAACACCATCCCCCACCCCCCAAACATACTGAAATGTTTGTTTGGGATTTTTTAATCCCTCAAGGTTGTGCTTAATCAATTTCTTAATAGTCATCCCATGTTTATGGGAAGACTTGAGTCAGGTTTTTATTATAAACCCTTTGCCCTGTGTGTTGGTGACCATATTCAGTTTCAGCTTAGCTAAGAACCTATTAGAGTGTTTTCTCTGTAACTTCTGTTATCATTATCTATCTTTTAAGCATAGGTAAGTTATAAGGCTCCTAACTAGTAGTGCTAAACTTTAACATATGTTAATATAATACCAGCTTGTTTCTGTAGAATTATCAGCTTTTTGTCCTTTGAAATACAATTTTAAATTTAAATCATCTGTCAGAAGCTAAAAATGAACACTGCCTACCTTATAATAGGCATGCTGTTCCAGAGGTTGTATAGAAATATCCTTTTCTTTATAAGTAAGACACCAAAAGATTTTTAAAAACATAGCTTCCCGAAACAGCAGAGTGCTTATCACATAAATAGGAAAGACAGTACTTAGTATTATGTGTTTTAATGACTGTCACATTGATTAAGCATTTGTATCTCGAACTGCCCTAAACCGGGAAATTTTGTGGCATAGTAGTATTACTAATAAAATTTTGAAAATACAAAATTGGGAAGGTTAGCTTGTATGAAGCTCACCACATGAAACAGACTGAACTTTGTTTAAAATTAGGGTGCGATTGAATGTATTAATAGAAGGCCAGAATTCAAATTTGTGTTGTTTTAGTGCTGCATCAGCCTACCTTGTAGCAGCCCTGGTGGCTTTCTCTGGAGAGGTAGCAGGCTAAAGTGTCTGCTACTTTCTCAAATAAATGTTAACAATATTATTCTTATCTATTAATATTTTCCAGAGTCTTACTGTTGAGACAGCATTGTGTCATTTTCTTGCAATTTCAGTGTTTTCTGAGACTGTATGTCTTAAATTATGAAGCTGTATTGGTTGGAATAATGGGCAGCTGTGACTGTGAGATGACCTTGGTTTATGAGAAAGGAGGAAAGGTGTGAGCTGGGGATTACCCTCTTGGTGTTCCTTGTGCTTGGCAGTCTCGCCTTTGAGGGCATCCCTGCTGCTCTTGCCTGGTAGACACTGGTGCTACACCTTCCTTCTGGAGCAGTCTTGGAGACCTGGAAAGTCATCAACTACAGCCATCAGAGATGTTCATCACTAGGACTCTGAGCTGCATGCAAAACATTGATGGGTCTTACTGAGTAGATGCACGTTTTGTGATCAAAATGATTCCTTTTCCTTAAATGGCAACTTTACATTTTAAAAGACCATTTGTAGCAGTTCCAGTTTATTTCATCTGGGCAGGCTAATTTGTGAGATAGGCTTCATGAAAACATTGAGTGGGAAATTTTTTTACAAACATCCTCTTATATTTTATTATATAAACATACATTAAGTGAGTGTGGAATAGTAAAGTGCTGTACTGACTCCTAAGCAGGAAGGATGTATTTCTGGGTGTTTCTCATCGGTATTCTCCTTTATTTCTTTGTGTGTCATTTAAAAAGACTTCTAAGCCACTTACAAAACAACAAAAAAAGTTTAACTTCTGTAGTCTATTGGAGCTATGCAGAAATTCGTTACCACTAAACTAGTCTTGAGGTTTCCTGTTTGCAGTTGCTCTGTAACGCCAGATACAGGGCACCAGAGTGTAGCTGCAGTTTTATTAGAGATTGAGAGATCAGATACGTTGTAAGGCAGAGAGAAGCAAACATTGCTTAGAAGCTGTCAAAGGCATCCGGTTGAAGAAAAAACCCCTGAACCACAAAGCATTGTGCCCTGAATCAATGGCAGGTAAGAGGGAGGGGAGGAGAGTTTGAGGTGTGCGGGGGCAGGCTCTTGGGGAGCATCAAGATGAAGTTACTTAGCTAGTACAGTTCTAAATTGCTGGTTAATCAAAACTGGCCCTTCACTCATTTTGAAGATATGTAGCCTGCTTGTATTTTAGCAAGAGGTATCATCTGAAAAAGCCACGCTCACAGCACCCCTGCTGTGATTAACCCTTCCTCTGGGCTGTATCGCCCTCACAGTTTTATCTGTAATTATTGTGGGGTTGTCATTTTTCTTAAGTGACTCATAAGGAAACTGGGTAGTTTTGCACCTAAGAGCAAATGTCTGGGACCTGCCAGAAAGGCTCCTGGTGCCTGCTGAGTCTGCCTTTGAAGTCGCCCCCACGGCTGGGCCTGCCTGGCAGCTGGTTGTTAATCTGTCCAGCATCGGTGTGGGCTTAGGTAGATGGGGAGACCTAAATCAGGTGCTCAAAGGAAGTAAAAAATGTACAGAAAAAATAGTTTGCTCATGCCTATCTTCCCCTAAGCCTTTTTAATAAGTACTAATTGCACATCCATAATCTGTTAGTGTACTGTGTGAGTTTTTTGGGGGGGTCCTTTGTCTCTTTTTATTTTTCTTCAGGATTAGAGTTCATCTGACTACCTGATGGTGTTACCGAGGATGGCTAATCTATGATTTCAAATTAGTGACACAACTGTAACTCTCCAGAACTTCTTCGCTGCTCCAAACTTTCCTCAGAGTTGATGCCAAAACTGTAAAAAAGCTTTGTGGACAGTTCTGCTATCTTGGGGTGCATTTGAAGATTAAAAGTGTTTAATTTTTCCTATTATTTTTATTCCCTAGTAAATGACAGAAAAGAAAGTATTTGTCACCATAAAATCTCCCAGTGTAGAAAGAAGTATTAAACATTTATTTTTTTTTACATCCCGTGCAGGAAATAGTCTTCTTTCTAATTCTGTACTTATTCTGTTGCTAATGCTTAATTTATTCCAGATGCAGTTTAGTCTCTTTTTATAGTTCTTAATGAGCTGACCTGCGCAGCTTTTGATACCTTCAGTTTGCATTTTCTGGCTTGATCTTGTTGCTGTCCGTTTTTCCTTTTCAAAGAAAGGACCAGGGAGAGGGGACACCAAAAACTCCTAGAGCTTTTTACCTCACTTTTTAAACAGGATATTCATTTAACCATATGATACTACTTTCATAAATGCTGAATTGTGAGAGTAGTCTGGGAAATGTAATAAAACAGTCCTCCTTCGCAGTGGATCCATTTATTTACATCTTTGTTCACGTTTATTTTTTACAGCTTCCACTCATCCTTGCTTTCAGCTTTGGAAAACCGGCCCTCCTAAAGTACCAACAGCAGCTTCCATTGATTGTGACTGTGTCTTCAGTTTGCACATCAAAGTAAATTAGATAATAATTACTTGCACTTACTCAGCTATCACTTTTAGTTCAGTAGTCAATGCATCCTCATGAGACCTAATAGTGAAATACTCAAAATTAATTGTCAAGATTGTGTTAAAATGGACCTCAATTTTAGGCAGGACAGGTATGTGGGGGCTTTTTCTGCTCAGGTATTGGCTTGACACCTCAGAACTGCTTAGCCAGGTGACAAATGTTTGGTCACTACAGCTATTTAGCTAACATTTTATAAAAGAGGGGGCAGTATTCTTACAATATTTTTTGGTGCAATGACCTCTTTCCCAAGAAGTGTGTCCCTTGGGGTGGATTGACACACATTATATTCAGTATTAGTGTTAAAACTGCAGAAGCAGATAGACAAGGTGGCCTTTATGTGATACATTTCCATTTGTCTAAGCACCAGCAAATAGCCCATGTACCAAAGCATGGAAAGGGTTTTACAGGTTTTAAATAAGGGCAATGATTTTCCGTAATTTGGATCAGCTTGCTTACTCTCTTTATACCTCTGCATTTTGAGATTTTCTTGTAACAATCATGAGAAATAATATTATGCTTGGTTTAGGTTAACTCTGGCCTTTGCATGAAGGAGATTATGTTTTCCTGTTTTGTTTTTTTTTCAAACATACATTCTTGAAGTGTCAAAAATGCTGTGTTCTATTGGAAATAGCTGAAAGTATGTTCAAAAGGTGTGTTCTTTTTCAGAAGTTTCCATCTGAATTCACATTTGTGTTCTTTTTAATGCCTTTTGAGTTCTTTCTTTGAGTTTTGTGCTTTACTGATCCCCAAGAACAAAGCCAAACAGTCTCTAATTTTGAAATCTTTGTATATGTCAAAACTATTTATCCAAGCTGAGTTAAAAAGCAAAACACAAAAACTAACCACGCACCCACACCGGCAACAAAGAAAACAACTGTAAGTAAAAACAGAGCTTCAGACCTCTGAAACGGTAGGCAGACTAACCAGAGATTGCATCTTCATAAATAAGAATGCTTCAGACTTAGAGTGCATGTCAGATGAAGTGCTCTAATTCAAGTTGTGTTATTTACAAAATACAGTAAGCACATCCACTTACTGTAAAAGAGGCCTTGATGGAAAGAGACTTTTCTAACATTTTCCATAACTGTGTTACCTTAGAGGGCTAAATATTGCTGATTTGCTATAGTTTACAGAAGATTAACTAAGTGAACACCAGGTAGCTGGCCTGTCAGCAACACGTGCTGCAGGGTTCAAAACCCATTTTGTTTTTCAGAGTTTTGGGGGCAGGAGAAGGAGAGGTTCAGCCTTCAAATCTTAGCGGAAACCATGATACGTCATTAGTTATCTTTTTCATTCTCCCAAGGCAATTAACTAAATATTGTACAGTAATTACATGTTATGTAATATCACATAGCAATTAAGTGTTTCATGCACATCACTGTCACGTAAAAGCCTCCGTATCAATTTAGTAGCTTGCTTTCAGTGTGTTTTAGGAGGACATCCAATTTCAGAACAGTCTGTTACATCAATCGTTGCTTCCTATTAATAGAATTTTTGTGTATTCCCTTGGTGAGGGATTAAATTTCAAGCATTACTGTCAGTCATTTTTCAGCCATGTTGCTTTTTTTGCAAAATAAGTTGTGAACAGAGGGAGCAACTGCTTCTTCTCTCACTGCGTCTTTAAAGCTTAACCATACTTCCTGTTCACACTATTCTGATTAAGCATATCCTTGACATAACCCTGAGCCTTCCTCCTGAAGGCAAGAAGAGATGCTGCTTTTCTGCCCGTTGCTTCAGTGTGTTAAACTAGTGGGAGTGCTAACTTACGCCAGTCTATAGAAAAAGATTCCCAGTTCAGGTGCCATGCTGGAATGCATCCTTTCTTATTTATCATTGTGGGAGAAACATATATGGGAAAAAAAATAATCCAGGCCTGGTAAAAGAAAATCTCTAAAAAACCCAAATATATATAGATATATTTAGATATATAGATATATGTAATAAATATTCCACATGAAAAATCACTAGCAGATTTACAAGTTTGTGGGAGCAAATTCTCTTCTAAGTTCATTTACATTTAAGTTTCCGTAATCTCAAATATTGTTTGCATGGTTTGGTCTTAAGCATTGGTTCAAAATGGCATAGGTGATTTTTGGTCTCAGTTTTGTTCTGCCATTCATAAATTCTTGAATCGTTGGTGATTTATTGGACATAACCTTTTCCTTTCTGGAATTTCTTGTGATAAAGTCTATTCAGGAGCCTACTACAGCATACCATATATTCTACTGATGTCTGCCTTTGTTCTGCCTTAGGGTTAGCTGATGTTCCGCACTGTCTGAGCAGCCTTTCAGTACAGTCTTCTTATGGCTGACTTTACCTTGGCTAAGTTTTTGTTCACTACCTTCCTAGTCTGGCAGATTTTTTGTTTTTTCCCTCTCTCCCAAGTGTGTCTTTTGTTTTGGAACATTTTCACATGTGCTTCTGCAGTAGGGCAGCTGCCACTGAAAGCAGGACTGTGCTCCTAGCAAAACCTAAAATAGAGGGAAGAAACAAAGTGGCTGAAATTCTCTGAGCTCAATCTAAACTAATTAGTTGTAACATTTCAGCAAATACAGTATTGGTAAAATAAATTAGTTTACTACCACTGCTGGCAATGAGGGAAATGCTGGCTTTAAAGGAGTTGGAAATGTGCACCAGTCACGTAATTCATTTAAGAATTACCTTTCGAAGGTCTGGGTTGTGGAGGTTTGTTTGTTTGCTTGCTTGTTTAGTGTGGTATCTTTGTTTTGGGGTTTGTTTTTGGGTTTGGTTTTGGGTTTTTTTCTGGCTTTTGTTTTAAGAACTGCAGTTGGAAGTTGGATTGCCATATAAGTAAAGCAAATGGACTGCTTGGTACAGTAAGCTAAAACCCAGGGCCATATGTACACTATTTAAAGTGAAACAATCGTGTACTGAGAAATGGCTGTGTTGCATTTCATAAATTTACAGTTCTTTGCATAGCTATTTCAGTGCTTTTCACTGGTGCTTTTTAAAGTGGGGGGTTGTTACCATACTGGGTATAAGGATAAGACTGTATTTCAGCTCTAGGAGTTCTGAGCTTTTTGAGGAGGGGCATTCCAGAAAGTAATACACTCTTAAGAGTAATGGATTTTCATTTTCTTGATGTGGAGAAGTCTCATGTTAACATTAGAATCTATGAGGACTGGTATTTTTATGTTGTGTAGTCTATAAGCAGTATACTAAAGAAATACCACGTTTTGAGTGCACGTCAAGTTTTTATGGGACACTGAGATGCTTTGGAATGTTGTGTTACTGTTTTTTCCTTAGGTTTTCCCCCAAATCTAGTTATGTCATTTGCTTCTAATCTTTTGTTTGGCACACAGCTGTGTTACAGAAGCATTTCAAAACTATTAATTCTACAGCCCCTCTTTAAGAACAAGTGTGTCCTTATTCACATCCAAGGAAATCTTAGCTCCGCAAATGTCACAGGAAGAACATTATTGTCCTTGATGGAGTCAGTCTAATGGCATATCAAGAAGAAAGTGATTTTAAGAACTTAAGTTGCCCACATTTAGAAACAAAACAAAACCCAACAAAACAAAACCAAACATGCACTCCCCGTCCCCCCTAAAAAAAGAATCCTAAAAAACCGGCACAACCAAGCTCCTCCACACACTTGTATGCAGCTTTAAATGGACAAATGGTTAGCTGCACATATATGATGCACTTTGACTCGTTAGAAACCTTCTCCCCACTTGGGTAGGAATATCAAACATTCAGCAAAACCTGGAGTACTTTACTTACTGCCTTGGGTTCTGCGTGAGTGTGCCACTAGAGAAACTTCCCTCCTACACTTCTGCCAAAATTGCATTATATGAGGTGTCTGCTTGTGAAATGATGTTGTTCCTTAGGCAGAGTCATGGTTTTACCAGTGTTCAGGGCCAGGTTGGATGGGGCTCTAAGCTACCAGATCTACTGTAAGGTGTCCTTGCCCATGGCAAGGGAGTTGGAACTATATGGTCTTTAAGGTCCCTTCCAACTCCAACCATTCCGTGATTCTGTGACAATAACTGGAGCTGTAGTAATCTGGTAGCTTGGGACTCCCTGTACTGAGTGAATTTCGGAGGACTGTATAGTTGATGTCGTCAGCCCTGATGTGTGGTCTCTTCCTGTGCTTCTGTCCTTGACCAACACCTTGGGGAAACACTTGGCAACTCTTACTACAGGGGCCAATTCAGTTGTTATTTTTTATTTTTCTACAGAGGGATAGGAAAAGTTTAATAGTTTTCCATCAGTCACTAGTCAAATATTATGCCTAATATGTTTTTTTATTATTAATATACTGCAATATTGATAGATAATTTTAACTTGCCTGTGTTGTGAAAATAACCTTTTTTAGAAGTGGAGCCTGTGTGGTGGCAATATCAGCCAACTGCATTCATGGTGTCCTATTTTTTCATGTTCTCCATGTCCCCAGGAATAGTAAGAATTGACTGTTTCGCAATTGCTGAGATAAAATAAACCAATCTAAATTGGAGAGAGAGATTATATTGACAATGCCAGCCTCCAGAACATGCTTGATTGCAGTCCCCCTGTGGCTACATCAGCTTATCGACCTGTAGGATATCTGTCTATTTTATGTGAGTCAGAAACGAGGGCAGTTTATTGCAGACTGCATTCCAAAGCTCAGGCTCTCCTATGTCATTGTCAGGTGGGATTATTATTTTAGGGAAAAAATTTTTTTGAAGGCTACAGTGACTTACTTCTTGTAAAATCATCAATTCCACCTGCATGAATCACAGCCCATTTGAACTGTAACAGTTGTGTTTCCTCTAAATAGTTCAAAGCATCATAACTTCTTTTTTAATTCATCTTGGGGATCTCAGCTATGCAAACTCACAATATGTTCCTTTGGGTTTTCTAATTGGAGAATGAGAACTTAAGCTTGTTGATTTCTGCTTCAGTTTTTCAAAAATGTCATCCTACCTTGGCCACGAGGGGTGATGTTGCTGGTGCTTTCCAGAGCTTTGCTGTCAAGTAGCTTAGCAACCATAGCTCAACCCTATGTGATGCTCTCCTGGAAACAAAACTGATGTTAAGAGAAGACTATTAAATTATAATAGAGTCCACTATTGTGTCTTATGAATATAGATTAAATAAGGAAAACACTTCTTTTTCTTTGAAGGAGTAGACTTCTGGGCTGTCTAGCATCTAGTTTTCACAGCTTCTCCTGTAGCTAAAGGGAGAGCTAAAGTGTGTGTGCGTGTGTTTACAGACTGCAGAAGGAACCCCATCTGAACATAGGTGATATAATTTACAGGCTGAATAGAATTTCTGAATGAGGTTTGGGGTTTTTTTAATTACTTTTCTGTCACCTAAACTATTAGGTATCAGAGTTCATAGAGTTGCAAACTGCTGAGAACTCGGCAACAATGTCAAATCATGTTGAAAAGATCCTTGGACATTGATAGTTTGAAGTATTATGAGACCTGTTTTTGCTAATCTGTAATTTAAGGGAAATTACATATTTTACTTCTACATTGGTTTGCAAATATATTCTTACCTCCCACTCTCTGCTGTCCTCCAATTCCCTCTCCCCCAAAAAACCCCCAGCAGCAATTTGATAATTCTAGGTAACTTCTCAGCATTTAGAGGGTAAGATAAAATCAACATGTTTTGGTTGGCACTACAATATGTTTGAATGTCACTGGTACTGGCATGGGACTTTTCCTTGCATGCTATTATGCTCTCTCACATTGTTCCTTGTAATTACTGGGATGCGTAGGAAAATGTGGAGGCATGCAGCTGTCTTCATGCAGCTGACAAATAGCTTCAGAAAAGATCATTCTGGTTACGGGTAAGTAAAAAAAGACAACTCACTCAATCTTCACAGAACTCTGGATAAGTTTTGGGTAGGGAAGAAAAGAAATGTAGTTGAGGGAAGCGATGTGGGTACTCTTCTCCACCCCGCTGACTTGTGCCTGGTGCAGGACTGCAGTAAGCTGGGATCTCCCTGGGAGTGAAGGTGGAGCAAAGGCTTGTGCTGCACAAAGGTTTACTGAAGACAGTACCCTCTTCTTCATAGCAGATTTTCCTGCTGAGTTCCATTACTTCTTGAAGTATTAACTTCCTACTAAAAAAAAGATGGATAACTTTGTTTAAATGCAGAAAACATATAAATAATCTGTTAGGATGAAGAACTAAATCAGAAAGAAAATACATTTTTGTAATGCTACTGTGTTGGTTTTTTTTCTCAGATCAGAACTCTGAATGGCAGGTGTGGGATAGTTTTATAATGCTATATGCAGAAATGAAATAGGTTTTATAAATTAGCCTTTGTTAATCTATATCTGAATAATACTTTATATGCATTCAGAGGAAGCAAACATAATACATTATGACTAGAATTTACTATCAAGGTATTATCATATTCTAGTGGCAGTAGAAGCAAGAAAGGTCAATATGCCTTCCCTTATTTTTGAAGGAGGAGTTCCAATCGGTGAGCTTTTCCCCTGTGTGGCTTTCTCATTTTTCCCTACCCATTTCTTGCTTATTTCAGAAGAACTTGAAGAAAAAAACTGAGTAATAATTACATAATATAATTTACTGATAAGCGTGTTTTAATATTTTGTTGCAGAAGGACTCCATGAAAGATGACAGAAGAAGTTATTGTTATTGCAAAGTGGGATTACACTGCACAGCAGGACCAAGAACTTGACATCAAGAAAAATGAGCGTCTTTGGCTATTAGATGATTCAAAGACATGGTGGAGGGTAAGAAACGCGGCCAACAAAACGGGATATGTGCCATCAAATTATGTGGAGCGAAAAAACAGCTTGAAGAAAGGTTCTCTGGTTAAAAATCTAAAAGACACATTGGGTAAGTCCTTTTGTATTTTGGAAGAAGTTTAGTGTACCTTACGAGTTGCATATTAGGAATGTAATCTGCATATAAATATTTTTTAACATGCTTCTTTGGATTTTCTTAATCCTTAGTTTGAGGTGACATGGTGGATGATTGAGGGAGGGAGGGAGAAATTCATGTGGAAAAATCTGTAACAGATTTTCTTGCATCACATGCAGGAGAATAAAATGTGATTTTTGTTCCAGTTTGGAGGTTGTGTATTTTCAGTGGCTCAAGAGCTGTATTTTCATTGAGATATCAACTGCTGAATCCTCTCGTCTCATGCCAAGTCCTCTAACTCAGAAGGGTGTAAACTGGATTGTTCAGCATAGCTATAATAGCAAAGCTAAATCACTTTACGAATGGGACTCTATGATGTAGCTATGTCCAATGACAGGTTAAGTTTCTGTGATCTGGGATGTTCCTTCTGCTCCTAAGGCCTTGATATGTACTCTGTTTCATACTTGCACATAAGTTCTTGCCAACAGTGTATCATACATATATAAAAAAAACCCCACCTTTGAAAAATTTTGTGTATTTTAAAGACGTGTATTTCGAAGTCAGGTGAAATCAATTTTTTCCTCCTTATTTTTGCAATGATCTTTAATGACTTTTAATGGTCTTTGTATATAGCTAGAAAAGGTTAAATAGAGCGATAAGTAATCGTTTTATATATAGAAGCAAAAAAACCCCTCCTAGTGGTATTTTAGGATGTAATGAATAAAACAGAAACAGATATGTACCTGGAGGTGTTTTGAGATTCGTTTTTCGCTTGTGTTTTAGTTTTTGCCTGTGTTTTGTGAAGTCTTACATAGGGAAAAACTTGCTCTGTTGCAGTTTGCTGTAGAAAATACTGATGCTTCAACAGAAAAGTTATAATTTGGGATTTGACTTGTTAGATAGCAAAAAGGTTCACTTCAAATGGCAATAGCTCGTGCAGGTTTATCGCAGGTGTCCTGTGCTAGTGTTGTGTCTAACAGGTTAGATTTCTTGGTCACTTCTTAATTCCCATGTCCTTCACTGGAGTACATTGGCTAAGCTGCCATAAAATACATGAAAACTGAGGTCTACAGGATGGGTGGCAGGCAAGTGAGGTTATCACAAGATTGACCACAGTAATATTTAAAGCCATAGGCCTTTCTACTGATCCTCTTGTCATATACTCATTATAGTGCCAGCAAATGTGATTATGCCTTTTCAAAGATTTGTTTAAAGAATAAGCTCCAACATAATTAAGTAGTTAAAAATCAAAATCCCAGTTGTGACTTTAAGCTTCTTTCATGGTTTAATGTTGTTTAATATATGTATGTTTTGTCTAAAAGCTACTTCATAAAAGGATTGCATTTCTGTTGTGATAATTTATCAAGTGTTTGTGTAAAATGTGGACAGTTTTACCTTATGTAATTAAACACATTTTTATTTATATCCAACAGAACTGTGTTTAAGTGAAGGAACAGAGATGTGCCCTAGAATACATGCATGTTTACCTCCTTGATCTTAACAGAGCTGGGTGCTGCCAGGGTTCTTCACTTTGCTATGGTGGCAACCAATGAAGCAGTGTGAGAATAATCATGAAACCACCAAGCTTTGAGGCGTTGCTAGTGTATCTTCCAAACCTCAGTCCTTTGTACTCAACTTACGTGGGGTTTTGAGTTCTGAAGGACCGTTATTACAGCCTATTGATTCCCTTATACCTTTTCTAGTAGTTTTCTGTGCCCTGTTTGTTCAGCTGTAGCAGAAAATACCGTGTGGCAGAGCCTGGCTTTTTCTTCTGCAGTGACCACATGTACCTGCTAAGCATAGAGTGCAAAGCACCTCTCATGCTCTTTTATGCTCATACATCCTGTGACAGTAGGAAACTGCATCACCCACAGATAGGATATTCTTAACACCCCCCAAAAAAGTTGATGCTTAAGAGTATTCTTTTTTTATAGTTTAAGGGCTGTCAGCTACTTAGCATGATGAACCTTATGTCTGTGCTGTGCACCAAGTATCTGTATAATTTCCTTTTTACCTTTCCTGAATTGGCGTCCTTGACTAATCTGTAAACTTTAATCCTTGCTTGTCTTGCTGTGCAATAATTTCCCATTCAGAACAAGAAGAGCATGTGTCCTTCCTTAGAGGATCCTTTGTTCTGAACAACCATCAAGAATGCACTTCTTTATTTTAAACAAAGGCTTGCAAATTGCAAGGCTAATGCTTGATGTAGTGAAACAGCTTTTGAAAGTTTTGCTGTGCCCAGTGAAACAAGTTCTTAAGTTCTCTTTATAGAAATATGTCTATGTCTCATCAAACCTGCCTCTCGTAAGATCACAAGTAAATTCATATTAAAATACCTGCTAACCCAGCACAGATGGGAATGGTGGTCATGAGTATTAGTCCTTAAACCAAATCTCTTTCCAACTTTGATCTGGAAGCTCCTAGCAAAATATGAGGTATTGAACAAAAAAACACAAACAAACAAATAATTTAATAATCAGTCAATAATTGATCATAAATCTTATGAAATCTCAGCAGGCTCTTAGCAGCTTCCAGTGACAAGGCTAGTGGGATTTAAAGATGTCTGATGTACCTGGACCCACGTTTCACACTTGCGCTGCTCCAGCAAACAGTTGCTCCATGGAGATGCACTTTTCCCTACCTCTTCCTTAATCAATTGCATTTCTTTGTGTTCAAACATATTTCATCTGAAAGCATTGTTATCACACAAATGATGTAGTGTGTTGTCTGTGATCGCCTGTAGCTATCAGTCACTCTTATGTTTATCCACAGTAATTACTGGTGGTTGTTTTATACTTTCTTCCAGATACTCAATAAATATGAGAAGTGCCAGCCATAGTTCAAATTGTGGCAGACCCCATAAGAGTCATTACTGTTTAATTAATAGTCCCTGTAGTCGGCTGTTGAAGATGCATCATCTAAATAGTTCTTAGTTCATGTAGTCTGTGTTCTAATGAAAGTTTATGGCACCAGTTAATGCATTGGTGTCTCATACATAAAAAGCCAAATACACCACAAAAGTTTACAATTTTTACGAAGTTGCCTTTATCAGGAAAACTTTTAATCTTATCAGATAGTAAGGTCATGCCTGTTTGATGCTGGAAACTAATTTTCCCGGAACTCTGTTGACTGTCATTAATTGAATCTCAACCCTTGATTGAATACTTTATTAATAGAATTCCATCAGTTTTACCATTGTTTGGCTTGAGGTTGGTGGAAGGTTGATGGGCATGTGGGTACCTAGAACATGCAGATTGATGGTTTATAACATCAGCTTGTTTTCAGCAATGTCTTAAGGCTTCTGGAATTTCCATTGTATTTCAGCGTTTTTGGAAAAGAACAACAGCAGATAAAATTTGTGTCAGGTACATATTAAAATACTGATAAATACTTTAGCATAGGTTCATTAAATCAGATACTTGTGGGCTGAAAAACAGCTCACCTCAAATCTCAAATAACCCCTAGAAATTTCTGTGGAGATACTTTTGGATCATCCTACATCTTTTATACAAAACAATAGCCTTTTCTGCACCATTCTATTTGTCTTTCCTCTTCTAAGGGCTCACTCCTTTATATTGTATCTTCTTATAGTCCTGTCATCGGGGAATTTTTCCAAAACTTTTAGCTTTCCTTAGTGACTTGAAAACATTTGAGACTACAAATGTAATTTTTCTATTGACAGCTGTCTGTTTTTACCATTTTTCTGTTTGATATACATTACTTATGTGTTCTTAAATCTCTTTCTTGAGTTAACTCTGATGGATACATAGCTACAACAGCCCAGTTTTAATTATGGAAATGTAGCGTATAGACCACCCATTAAGTATTTTAAATGGTTCATCTTCTCATTCCCTTTTTTGTCTTAACTGAGTGATACTCCAAGTAGAAAGTTAATGGCAATTTAGCCATTTCAAATTACTGTCTTCTGTTTGCTCATATTGAGTGAAATCTGGTAATTATTACTATTCTTAAGGCAAAAGTCAGCTTCCAGGCCTGTGATTAGAATTTCATCTTCATTCATTATGATGAACTTTAAAATAGTTTCCTTGTGCAGTATTTCTTCTGTGAGGAGGGTATTTTTTTATACGTTTCATTTAAGTCTTACTTAGCAAGAGATTTCCAGCATGCATTTTCCAAACTGTGATTTTCTGTAATATAATTCTTCCCATGCACTGGTGGTGGGAAGGAATTCCCATACCCATTTGGATGGAGCGGGTGTTTGCCAGCACCACCCCCAGAGCTGCCTCTGAGCGTGGCTCCACAAGTTTCCCCTTCTGTGGCAAAGATGATCTCTCTGCTTGCTGGCTCATCTCTGTCAGGCTCAACAGAAACCTTATCTGAAGGAAGCAAAAAATAATTGGGAAGTCGGTTGTTTGTGCAAGCAAAATAAAACTTCTGCATTTTTTCCATCCCTTTGCAAGTCATTTTCCTGGCAGGAGCACAGCTCTCCAGGCAGCAGCGTACCACGGGTGACTGAGGCGTGTGATCCAGCAGCAGGGTGCCGTTTTCATGGGAAACCATGATTTTCTGGACATGGCTGCTTTTGCTTCACGACCAGCCCTGCTTAATAGGGATTTCTTAAAGGTGTCTTGCTCCCTTTAGTGAATAACCATGTAAGAAACCTTAAAGACATTTCCACTTGGTTCTTGGGGTGGGTTTTTGAACAGGATGCCCAGCAGAACAGGAAGGTTTATTAAAAGGTATCAAAATGGAGATTGGACACCAAGAATACAGATGTGTTTGCAAAATGCTTAGGAACAGTAGAAACACTAGAGATGCATGTTGGCAATGATGGCAAATAACAGTAGTCTTGATAATGTTTTAGTAATGTTTGTTGCATGAGAGACTCTTCAAATTACTTCTTTATTAAGCTTCTCTAAGTCAGCAAAACATTTCAGTAACCTTTTAGTTTTAATTTACTCAGTGTGCCAGATTTTCACGTGGAAAATAAAAATTGCCAAGTGAGATGTAAAGTACAAAAACCAGTCCCTACTTGCATCACTGTTCCTAGTACGTTATTTCAGAAGTGTTGTGAGCATACAGGAGTTTGTCTGTGTTCATCAGCCTCCACGGTGTCTACCTGGGTAGACATCAGTCTGTAGATCTCTACAGCAGTTCCTGTATGCTATATGTACTGTTGCTTCCAGGAATTGACAGTTTTACACCTCTTCCCTTCTCTCTTGGTTATTTTTATTTTTTTGTATGAAAAGGGTTTTTTTCACATTTATAACTTCATGTTTTCCCATTTGAGAGCTACTCAATACCACCTTCACTGTGCCTTTCTGGAAGTTGCTGGGAAAGTTAGCTCGTTTTTCTTTAGACAGTCACTGCTTAGTAACAGCAGAAATACTAAATAGGTCATTTCTTAATGCAATGTTTCATTTATCATTGGAAAACACTGTTGTCTAAGAAGTTTGGTGTACTTTCTTTCTAGATACAAATATTTCAACTCAAATTTAAACTATTACCATCATAGTTTTGTGTAACACGGTCATGAAATCTCATTCTCCAAGTAAGTCATCAACCTTTAACTTCTGGTGTGTGGGTTAATGATCTTTATTTTTTGTTTTGGTTTTGAGTCGATTTTCTTTTTTAAAATACCTTAGTGGGCCAGTTTCAGTAGCTCTAACATGGTATGTCTAGTAGATTTAATTGTACAAGGTGGTATTTTGACATTCATCAAATCGCTTCTAAATCTTGTCTTGAGTACTGAAATTTGGTGACTACTTAAGTCTTTCACTGGTGAAAGTTACTTATGTGGCTCTAATTGTTGTGATTTTTAACTGAAATTTTTCCAGTTCTTCAGCACTACTTTTAAAAACTGTGATCATGAGAAGGATACACAGTATTTCTGGCACAGTCAGAGCTATAAATTCAGTCTTCTATACACTTTGCTGATGAATTTGTATTTATCAGCAAGATGCTTTAGCTATATTAGCTGCAAGATTACAGAAAACACATCAGATCAGTAATATGACCAAATAGTAGTTTGAAAATAGTTCTATTAGTTCTTAATTAGTTGTTTTCAATTTTAGTATTTTCTGGACACCATGTGGGTGTAAAATTTGCTACAGAATGAAAGAATCGTGGAAATAAGAATAAATACATATGCTATCATTGTATAATAAGCACACTGTTGTATGGCACAGCTTCTTAAGCCTTGTAGAGCTCGTTAACTAAAAACAGAGCTGCCTTGTAAGACAAACAGAAGTTATTTTAATCTCCTTAGGACTTTGAGTTCCTGATGTTTTTGGACTCCCTTGTCACAGACTTGTGAGAAACGATAGTCTTTTCACTCAAGAGCAAGGATTTAATAAACTTGTTTTAGAAAAATAAATAACCAGCCCTCAGAACTTTTTACAGGACATAGCTACTTGTCAAATTATTTATCATATATTCTGAGAAGATTTCTAAGAAGGAGTGATAGGAAGGCTTTTGCTTAGCCAAACATCTCTAGTTGAAATTAGCAGTAAAATCCCCTTGTAGGAATTCAACACACATAAAAGTGTTTTTTCCTGTGTCACTTTATGTTGCTTCGAAGCTTTCTAGCTTGTCAGAAAACGTGGGCATGACAGTGGTGGCATGTCTCTCGTGTCTGTTGGAGGACTGGATGAAGCTAAGTTGTCTCTATTGGCACTTTTAAAAAGTCAATATAAAAGAATTTAAGTTCATCTTTACAGAGAGGAAGTAGTCAAAGATTTTATATACAACACAAATTTTTGCTCAGTTTCTTAGAACCTGTGTATTAAAATAGCTTCTTCTGTGGTTGAATTTGTTCTGGAAAAGCACTTGCTCTGCTGCGCTTTATCCTGCTTTTTAGTTGCATTGCTCAAAGTAAGTGTGTGTGTGGGGCAGGGTGACAGCAGTGGTGACTCTTTGCCAGTGATGAAACTGAGGAACATGATTTTGTGGTAGTGAGAGAAGTTGATGGGAACTCTGTTTAGGTTGTGGTTTCTGGTGGTTTGGGGAAAAAAAAAAAAGCTGTAACAATTGCATTTCTTCCATCTTCACAGTAATAATAAATCAGTCTGTTTGTGTGGATTACTGTCATTAGACACTAAGAAAGGAGAATTGGGAGCTGCTCACAATAGTTTCAAAACACAGGGAAGACATTTCTTCCATTCCCATCTGCAGCATGTGGAGTTAAGACTTGGCAGTGCTGATACCACTGGAGTGCTAGCAGATGATTTATATAAGGAATTCAAATGCTTTGCTACTTTCTGGAAACATATCTTCCTCATGATCATCATCATCAAAACCTAGATGTAGCTTAAGTGGCTATTTGCAGTTCATTGATGATCTTTGAAGATCTAAAGACATATTCAATAGCAGTAGCTCTGCATATGGAAAATTATACAATGCTGACACAGTGCAGACTGCTATTTCACTATCAATTTGATATATACATAATGGCAGAGGAATGTATTAATTTTGAATTAGTATTACTATTATGTATGTTAAAATAGTTACCCAGAATGCAAAACAAACTCACGAATTTATGGTTATAGACCTATTGTATGCCCATAAAAATTTAACAAACTTTATGTATGTCAACTATGTCCAGTGAAAGTAGCATTAAAGGAATTGAAGGCTCTGCTTTGTGGAACTAAGATCAGACCTTCTTAAAAATACCGTGTTATAATTTCTAAAGGAACATGTGCTTAAGAAGGGAAAAAATCTGAAATTACACAGCAGACTAATGCAAAGAAAACCCAAACAAACACCTAAACCAAAACACAAGCTCCATGCTTTATTGTTACCTGCAGCAAAAAAAGACCTGAAAGCAAAGAAAATTGGTAAATATTCTGGAGAACTGAAGGTACACAGTAATGCTTCTTTTACTGCTTGATAAAAGACTTTCTCTGCCAGATGTACGCATCAGGCCCTTTGTCTGATCTGAGGTGAAAAGCTGAAAGCAGCAGTGAAAGCAGAATCTGCAGCTTGTTGCAGTGCCCCAGAGCTCCAGCTCTAGCTGATATGGGAGAAGTTTGCTCTTTTACAGTAGCATGTATTGCATTCTGCTGAAAGTTTGTCTTACATGAATTACTTATTCGGGTGGATTATTTAAAGGATTTGCTGCTTCAGGAATTTGAAACAAACATAATGAAACCATGATGTGTCCCACCTTTCAGCAGATTTTTCTAATATGGTGGTTGCAGTAAAATATTTTGAGGCTGAAGGCCTAAAGAAATCTTCCTGGTTTTAGTCCACTTCGAGTGAATTAATTTGTTCTTTGTATTTTATTAGAAATTTTGTGTAATGAGTGCTTCTCTCTCCCCTTTCCATGCAGTGTGTGTGTGTGTGCGCGCGCTTGGGGGTACAGTTTGACATTTACAGATTGCAGAACAAGCCTTTATTTTAGTCATAATTACGTTCTGAAAAGATGAATGGATTGCCTGAACTCAGTGTGGCTGCGTGTACTGGTGTCTTTGGTGGTACTATTTATTGCCCTCAGCTGTCACCTTCGAGGACCCTTAGTTTTGCCTCTCTGAGCCATTTATGTTTCAGTATGTACTTGTGTTTGGCCTTAGAGCAAGCCCAAAAATTAGCTCCCAAGGTAGTTTCATTGTTCCCTATTAAAGAGAGTCACCCCATTGCTGGTAGCTCTTCCCACACCCACACCACACCGCATTCTAGCCCTCAAGGCAGAGCATTTTGCTTTCTTAGCGTTGAAAGTTTGTGTCTGAACGCTCAGCTCTTTTGATGTTTCATTTATTCCATAGACTAAAATCCTTTAAGCAATCTCCTAGCTGTGTCTCTTCTTCTGAGACGGTGAATGAGTATGTTTTTAACAAAGTAGTGTCTTGTGCTGGATTTCTTGTTTTGTGTTCCCTTCTGTCTTCCTTTCCCTCAGGTTCTGGGAAAACGGAATTCATCAGGACTGGGGCTGCAGTGTGGCTCGCAGCACTGCAGCCTGCTGCCTGAATTGGACACTTCCCATAGCATGTGCTAATGGGGGCACGCAGTGACCGACATCCTTCAGAAAATGTGGTCTCTGTACTGGCTCTCCTTCAGCTTCACGTCCTAGTGCATGAAGGTGGTGGCAGAGAAGAAACACTCAAGAGTAGCGGATTTTGAGAGCTTGCGCATGCCTTGTTTGGTGTGTATAGCTGGGTCACCCTTCTAAAGACCAAACTAAAAACCAAAAGCAAAAATCAATATGCTGTGTATGTACTCTCCCAAGAATTCCAGTGACTCAAAGGACAAGTGATTTTTCTGTATTGAAGTGGCAGTGCTCTTTCTACCGTCTTAACATCACTGGGGATTTCTTCTCATTTAGATGCGGTTATTTCCTCCAGTATGCATCCCTAAATAATCATTTCAGTTTTACTGCAACTCTTTTTTTGAGGCCTTGGGCTGTCTCAACATTTAATCTTCCAGAGGCTTTTGGAGTATTAATATGTTTCTTTTTCTCTCTGTGGTCCCATTCAGTTTCCATTGCTTTCTGTTCCTCAAGTTTTTTGAAGACCTGAACAATAGGTGGCCGTTCTTTGACATGTTTTCGTACCATGCAAACAAAATTTCTAAATTAGCATTCATGCCAAAAAAATGAGCTTTGTCTTAGAATGTACAAGAGAAGATTTCCTTCCTTTTTCTGAGTCTTAAAAATGTTTTGTTTTGTAGAGTGCATCCATAAAGCAGGAACTGAGATATGTGCAATGTATGCAGACGTCCACGTCTGCTGTTTTTAATGAGGAGGGTTCCAGTGGCAGAGGTGGCTTTCTTTGAGAGTCACTTCAATGGTGAACATCATTGTTTATTGACAAGTAGTTTTTGTGGTCTCAGAAAACAGATTTGGACAGACATCATTCTTAATGTGAACGGGTGATAAGGTTGGCCAGGTGGTGCTGTTACTGCTAGGTGAGTATTTATGGGTGTATTTTGCAGCAGAAGATTGATTTAGGGCTTTGGCTGCAGTCCATGTGAACTATACACAAGCATTGCCATCACTCCTGTTTAGCAGTCTTGGGACCTTGTAAATGAAAGGAATTGGAAAGTGAAAGAAAAAAGAAAAGGGAAAATGTATTTTGATGTAGTGAAAATGCTGTTGTTCTTGTACATGGGCTCTATCAATTTACCAACCTGTAAGATACTTTTAAAATGTTCATTCAGGAAGTTGTTTACCAGAACAGGAGATATATTAATTACTATATTGCTTATGAATTCATTACTGAGTGTTAATCTACAGAAGAAATAGGTTTGGTTTTGTGTGAGTTGTGGGGTTTTGTGTTTTGAATGAGTGCCAAGCCTCAGAGATAGGGGGAAATGGCTTGTGTAACAAAACAGCCTGTTATTTCCCCTTCAGTGATGAGAAGGTCTGGTTTTATGTATGTAGTTGTAAATAACCTGAGAGCCCTTAATTAATGACGCTATGGGCATTGCCATTCAGAGAGGAAGTTAGTAGAGAAAAGGTGGTATTTACTGGGCTTTCCTTTCTAAAAAGGAGGTTTGAATAAAATTGCAGTATCTATGACAGGCTTCTAAGGAGTTCTGAGGTTTCCAAAGGAAAAAGGAATAAACACCTTGGATTTTCTTGTAACGTAGTATTTAATGTTTGAGAACGTCAGTATAGTATAGCATTGTCATTCTGACCTTACGGTAGATTTACTAAGGCTTTACATCACGCTAGGTGTTGGTATGGGCCAATTGGAATAAAACACTATAACCTCAAAGAGTAGCTGACCGTGTTACATCCAGGAGGGGCTGTCTGGAGCTTTTTCATGCTGAGAGATTGCCTTTTAGTCAGTATTTGCATCATTTTCTTCTAATGCGTTTCTTTGAGTTGAGGGGCTGTGTAATTACTGCTTTGTAATTTATCTGCTCAGGTTTGGGCTTGATGGTCTGCACTTCAAGTCCGTATTTCTAACACCTATTAAGCCTTTCATTTTCATGTACAGAATTGAAAGCGAATTTGAGCAAACAAGAAGTGGAAAGAACAAGTTAGTACTAAAATTGCCCATATTCAAAATAGAATGATTCCATCTCAGTTATCTGGAAGAGTCTTTAAATTGGAGGGTCATCATCTTATATTCAGGGCAGTCTACTTTCTACTTGCTGTATTATTTCCTTTTTAAAAAATAAAAATTGAGTGGGTTCATGTTAGCAAGTTGAATTTGTATCCCAAGCTGTCCTGTGCCACCTCTTTTACTTCATTTAAATGTGAGATAGCTAAATATAAATCATCTTTCCATCAAATGCTGGAGGAGGAGGGGGAACATAAGCTGTTGTACACTTACTGAGAGCCAGGAGCATGCATTGGGATAGACAGTTTGGAGCACCTCATGGATATTAGGGATATATTTGTCATTGTTCTGTTAGAGTTTGCGAAGGAGAGGCAAAATGGTGTAGCTTTCCTTCTCTACACTGGGGGAACAGAAAGCACTGGAAGTCTGACAGGGCTGTTGTGCCTTCTCTCCAAACCTTATAAGTCTGCTCTTAGAATGGTAGGGCTGCCTTAGGTTTAAGGTAGTCCTGGTTATTTTTTCTTACCAGGGCATCCCACAAAATCAAGAGAGCATCATTAGTAAGGTTACAAAGAGAGTAGAAATATCTTTAAATGATCTCTATTTGAAAGCAAAGACTATGTATTTAAAGCAAGCTGTCTTCAATTTAAATTTGTAGACAGAAGTTGGAACCACAAATCTTGAGAAAACCTGTTCATTTTATATGCCTTCTATTTGAGACTGAGACAGCAGTTTTCCTATTCCATAGGGGATTTAAAACCCCAAGGCCATTTTAAATTTGCCTGGTAAGACTTCATCTACTTCACTTTTCCATTGGGGTAAGAACATACACGAGGCAGTTGATGGAAGCCTTTGGATCGTGTGTTTGACACCTTTGGAAAAATGTCTACATTCATCCCTGGAGTATATCTTTCATTTTAATACCTCTTGCTCTAAAACGCTCTGGGTACAGGAAACTCGTTATCTGGTCCTGGAATTTGACTGTACCTTTCCCGATAGCAGACAGGCATGTTTAACACAGTCTGAATTACAAGGATTAATGCAGTAGTTGTTTTTAATATGTTTGAGTTGCTTTCTTTATGGAAGCCTCCACACTAAATAGTGTTTGATGTGTGGGAAACTTTAACACTACTTTTTCCTGTATTTGAAAAACAGAGTGATAAAACAGCCTGGTTGTTGAAATGTCAGAATTTCACTTTGACATTTAAAGAAGAGTTTCCATTTTCTGGTTTGTTCTAGCGTAGCTTTATTGAACTTCTTAAAGAAAATACAAGAAGTCATTAATAGACATGTAGGGCTTCATATTTATATCACAAATGCAATTTGTATCCCAAAATTAAATCCCAAAATTAAAGATTTCTGGAATTTATAGCAGTGTCCTTTAAAGAGTGCTATTGATGCAGATGTTGTTTCTAAAATACTGACTACCCCATATGGATCTTGGCCTTTGAACATTTTCTTGGAAACTGGATGTGTAGGTGGAGGGGGAGAAGAAGAGGTGGGATGTTACAGACTGAAAATGTGCAGAAATGTTTGGTTTTTCTTTCTGTGTAACAGAAGAAACTTCAGTCTGCTGCATTCCTTTTTAATAAAGAAGCAAAGACAACTTAATTTAAAATTATAAATATAATAATAATAAATTACAAAGCTAAATGAATGTCTGATCTGGTCATTCCAACTATCAAGAAGTTTTGTGTTTATCTCTCTATTGAGTGTATTAGTTTCTTAATCTATTTTTTGTTCGTTTGTTTTAAAAGAGACACTGTACACTTTGCATACTTATTAACTGTATGCATTAGTATGCAATATAATTCAGGGCCATAATGTTAGGAAATTAATAACTTGCTAAACACAAAAGAATCTTTTTAACTGCATAAGTGTGAAGCTAGATATTAAAATGCACAAGAAAAATCATTATTTTAAGTTTTTTAAATAAAAATTGGCTAAAATGTTGACTAAATGTTGCTTCTAAATAAAAATGGGTTATGATAAACTTGCTTTTTAATGCTTCATCTAACACAAAACACTTGAGCAGTAAATTGAATGAGAATTTCTGGTTAGACTTTGAAGATTTTTAGAACTAGGAGAGCTGTTCCGTAAAAAAATTGGTTTATATTTGGGGAAAATAAAACTTATTTCCATCACAGCTGAAACTGATTTCTTACCTTTTTATGTAAGTCACTAAGCTAAACAGACGAGGAGGCTCCAGGGGAACCTCATCGCTCTCTACAACTACTCAAGAGGAGACTGTAGTGAGGCAGGGGTCGGTCTCTTCTGCTGTGCCCATAGTGAAAGGACAAGAGGAAACAGCTTTAAATTGCAGCAGGGGAGATTCAGATTGGACATTAGGAAAAATTTCTTCACTGTGAGGGTGATTGGGTATTGGAATAGGTTGCCCAGGGAGGTGGTGGAGTCACCGTCCCTGGAGGTGTTCAAGATGTGTCTGGATGTGGTGCTGGGTGATGTGGTTTGGTGGTGATGTAGGCAAGCGGTTGGACTGGGTGATCTTGAAGGTCTCTTCCAACCTCAATGATTCTATGATTCTATAATTATTTAAAAAATACTTTTTCTAACTCTTTCAGAGATCACTATTACTATTCAGTATTTGAACACACTCTTGCTCTAGGTGTTTATACTGGGAGTTCTCCTAGCTCATTTGTTTGACTTCCTTAAATTTATCAGCCTCAAACTTGTTTTGGTTGAATGTTCCAGCAGTTTAATGGAAGTTGTGTTAATAGATTAGAGTAATGTTAATTTTTTCTGCTCTGGAGTGCCTTGTTTCAGTTTGAATTATAATGGTTTATTTTTAAAGAAGAAAAACTTTATTTTAAAAACCTGATTAAAATGAAAATATTTTCATAAAAAACATACTGTACTTATGCTCTTTGTGGTGGCTTCTATGATCATTTTTTTTAACCATAAAGCAAGCAGTACAGTTTAAAGCATTTTACTCTAGAAGGGAGGGTATGCACATCGAGGTGCATTAGGATTTGTATGAAAAATTTCACAATTGACTATTCTTTTTTTTTCGTTCGGAGAAGAATGGCCAGTAATGTAAAGAAGCTTCAGTTACTGGGTAATTTGTAACATCAATGAAAGATCCTTTTTTAATTTCCTTTTTTCCCATAAATGAATTTTCAAATACCCATTCACGTTATGTTTAAAACCTGTGCTTTGACAGCCTGCGTGAGAGTTGTGGCAACGTGGATAAGATTTCAGGCAGAAGCTGGAGGAACTGTCTCCCAGAATTTTCTCCCTTTTTCCTCCTCTTTTCAATACCTCTGTTTTTGGATTAGTGAGTTTGATACCAAGTAGCTGGGAACTCCGGTGCTGAAGTTGAGCATCCTGCTGAAGGGTGTTGCCATCAAGGGCAGACTGGGAAGTTGGGCAAGAGTGTTACCACATGCAAGGAGGGAGGCACTCAGTCCCACAAACCACAACCCCGACCCGCGGCCGAGGGCCACTGCAGGGCTCCTGCTGACCCATCAAAACCAGCTCGGCATTGCATTCATCTTCCTGAAATTATCCCAATTAGTCAGCTTTTGGCAGAACTGTGTATTGTGGGCTGAGCTTTCGGTGGTAACCTGATTGCAGAGCAAGTCTCTTTGGGTGAGGCATGGCCGGTTTGGGCAACCTGAGGGCTGGTGGGAAGCTAGGAGGTGGGAAGGCAAGGATCTTCAGTAGGCCTACCTGCCTTTCCAAGTGGGCAGATCATCACGTTTCTGTTTCTGGAGGATTTAAAAAATAAAAACAAAATTTAGTTTAGAGAGAGAAAAATTAAATATACCGTTTTTTTGCCGACCATTGGTTTGACTGTACCTCAGTGTGCTTTTAATTCGGCTTTAGCATCAGTTCCTGCATTGCGACTGGGCGATGCAGCGTGATTTACGTTTTTAGTTGAGAAAAAGCTTTTTGTATTTGTAAATAGAAAGAAAGCAGCTGGCAGTATTTGCTGCACTATTATCTATTTGATGACCCTTATACTTGATTAATCTTTTACCGATTTACAGCTTTGTAATAATACATGGTAAATGATGGAAAACTAATATCAAATGTAAAAGGTTTAATAGGTGATACAGAAATCAGTTCTGACTTTGTTATGAGAGAGACTCTATTAAGATATGTGAATATAGCAATAAAAGAAGGTATAGAAGTTGATTTTCTAGTTGCCATAGGAAGAGGGAAAGCAACAACGTTGCTCAGCAGCATTTGTTATTCTATTTCTAGCTGTATGTTTAGACTTAAAACTAGCTACCCAAAAAGTGATACGGGATATTTGAGGGACACCATTTAGTAGAAATCTATTCCCTTAAAGAGGAAGTAGTTTCCAAGAACTCAGAGACACTGAGACACTTCTGTTGTTGATTTTGCAGTAGTTTTTGTAGTTGAAAGGTCACTTACTGGGGGGGGAGGGGGAGCGGGAAGGGCAGGCGTGTCCTTCCTTAACTGCTCTCAATATTTTAATAAGTTGTTGGAGGCTGCTTAAGCAGTTGTATCTGGCATATTTAGTGGCATGGGTCTCTTTCACTGAGTTCTGGATTGAGGAATTCTCTTTTGGAAATAGTTTAGTGTTGCTTTTAAGATTTCTCAAAGCAATACAGTTTTTTGTATTGCACCTTTTTTCTGGCCTTTTTTTTTTTGTCCTGTGAATTTGTTTTGATGCACAGGTAAGCTACAGAAGATATTTTTGCTCATAATTTATGTATTAAAATCACATACGTTTTTAGAAAAGATAGGTTTGGAGAATTCAGATGACACTAGTTTCACTTGCCAACTATTTTTTGGAAATTGGCTTTGGATCCTGACTGACCTTTTTATATATACAGAAGATGGGAGAATGGAAAAGTCAGTAATCTGAGGTATCAAGTAAAATTCCTTTGGAAAAGAAATGCAATTGTATTTAGTCTATTTAAAGTTAAGCAACACATGAGATGTAATAAATTTAGGGAGCAGTCTTGGAAGGGGGATACTAGACAATTTGACTGTAAATACCTTCACTGTTCAGTGCATGTTATTCTTAAATAAAACTTAATAAAATAAATGTGAGTATGGATAAGCCTGTGGAGATGTGTTATACAGCCATGTCAGTGAATCTGTTCTTTCACCTCTGGCGATGAGCAAAACCAGTTAAAATACAAAATGTGGTTACTCATCAGTTTCAGACAAGGACACCAGAAAGGCTCATGAAATAAGTCTTCCTAAAGGTAGAAAAAGGTATCTGCTTTGTTAAATAGGCTTTTTTTAGTAGAAGTGATATGTAATATCCGTGGTAGTAAAGGTAGTATATAAAAATCCATAATTGGTGAATGGAATATGATTTTTTCCTAATGGTAAGAGCGTTAATTGATAAGTATGTTATTAAAGATAATTAAACTTGCTTATCCTAAGCACCAATATTCATAAATATTGTAGCTGCGCAGTCTTTTTTCAATGCTTGCAGTGAAAGCAAAAGAAGGAGAGAGAAATCCTTCTTTCAGCCTGAAGGCTGGACAGTCAGGGCATCTGTGCTGTCTGACAGGTGGCCAAGCTTTGGGCTGAGAGTGTGGCCAGCGTGACAGAAGACATAGGTAAGGGTAGGGGAACTATCACAGCGTTGGGCCAAAGGGGAGTGACCAGAAGGAAATTCCACCACTTTGAGGTTTGGGGCTGGGGCGAGCTCAAGAAATTTCCTGCCAGAAGTTAAGGAACATGAGGTGGGAAGGCTGCAGGTCCTACAGGTACAATGGGAAGACCGTCAGGGGGACAAATTGGTAACGAAAGGGTGCAAAGCTGGGCTTTGCACAATGGGGACTTAAGAGACAGGAAGCAAATTCATAGGAAACTGGTCTTCCTTCAGCCTGCTGCTCGCAAAACAAGCTATTCTTTAGAGCTGCAACTGAATGAGGAAAGGAAGAGGGCATGAACTAATGCGGGAGGCACGTTTCTGAGTCTCCCTAGGACTGACCTTGGGGCCAGAGAAGATTTCTTTTACTGCGGAGAGAAGGAAGCTTTGCAGTGGATCCCTTCTCTGGAAGTGATCCTAATGATTTTTTATAATCTCAGCAATATGTCCACCTAAAAACTAAGCCTATTCACATCACTTGGCAACTTGTTTGTAAGAATGAAAATGAACTAGTTTCATGTGGGTCAGCTGTAGATTCTGAACAGTGTGATTTCCTATGAGATGCCATAATACAAAACAGGCTTTCTACTGCTTTGCAGTGCTTTTGCTCCCACTCTTTACCCCTCACTTGAAAGCTAATCCATTTCTTTTGGTTTCTCCTTATGGCAACTAGTTGTATTACAAAGGATTGTGGCTTCAGGTGAACTGTAACCAATGTGTCAGAAAATACAGTTGTGTTTCACTAGTAGATAAGTTTTAATTAAAACAAAGACAATAAAAATGCCCAAATTATGACTGCAATAATAAGTATATTTAACTCTTCCAAATGTGTCTACCAGAATGCTTGAATCTTTTGTTTTCCATAAAATTCCTTACCTGGGTTTCATTCGATTCAAACGTAAGAATAGGGATGCCCTTACAAATAATAGTAAGTGAACGTTTATGTTACTAGCAGGTAATGCAGTGTTTACTCTTTCAGAGATGGCTCATGGAAATTGTACTTTTCTTAAATGGACTTTTGATTCTTGTTATAGATGCATATGAAGTTTATATCATCCTAGCTTTATTCTTGCTTAGCTATGACCAGCCATCCTACTAAATTATATTTTTAGATTTATCTCGTAAGGAAATGAAGCTTACACTAGTCATGCTGTCACAGTCAGCTGTCATTGTCCGTCCATCTGTCCACCCTTGATAACTCAGCCAATTTTAAACAAACTTGACAGACTGGCAGAGATAAACTAACTAGTTTTCTCAAACTCGGTGCCTGGGAGGGTCATTGCTGGTGTCCCTCATGGGAGCAGAAGCCAGAGCAGTCCCAGGTCTTCACGCAGTCGGCCCTGGGCACTGTGCTTGTCTGTCCAGCCCGACAAAGGTAGGGAGGGCAACAGCAGGGGAGGTGGAGTATACTAGGAGGGCAGTTTGGAGATTGCAGTGGGGAGCTGGAGGTATGAGAAGGACCTGGGGATGTGAAGGCAGTCATGTGGTAATGGGGCTCATTGTGGATCCTGCAGGAGACGGGAGAGGCAGAAGAGGAATGCTGCAGCAGGAGATGCAAGGAGAAAAACAGGAACAGATTTCCTTCGTTCTGCTCATGGAACAACTTGTTTCCTCTTCTGTCATAGATGCAGTTACGAATGTTGTAACCTCACAGAAAAAATGAGTGTTAGCTAATGTTGTGCATGCCCTTCGCTGCCCTCGGCTGCAGATGGATCTCTGCATAGTTAGTTACCTCGGTCAAACCAGCTGGAAACACAATCTTTGGTGCACATCACTGCTAATGCAAAAAGCTAATCGTTGCCATGCTATCAGCCTTAAAAAGTTTGGTTACGTTAAATGATAAGTTTAAACTGAAAGCTCGGCTGCCTTTATTGATAAAGAAAAAAAGTGAAGTTTCTGATTTTTTTTTATTTCTTATGTTGTTATGGTTTGTGCTGAGTGAGGATAGAAAGGAACATTTCAAACATGAGACGCAGCATTTGCAGAAAAAGATGCAACTTATGAAACTCCAAGTGAAAGAAAGTGCTTGGCTGATAACCTCTTGCTTTATCAGACTTGAGAATTTATTTTTTTTTTGAGAAATTTGTTTATTTCACCTGTTTGTCATCAATTTTTTCCCTAGATACTTCAGTTTATGGCATTCTCTTATCACACTGCATCCCCATATCTCACAGTTATCTTTGTGCTCTGATTTTCAACTAGTTTTCTCCTGGCCAGCTACTTCATCATCTGCTGGGCTTTTTTTATTGTATTAGTTCTTCTGCTGTAATTTCAAGAAATGGTGCTGGATGTCTCTGTTAAAAAGCACACCAGAACCTAAGCTCTTAAGCTGGAAGGTTCAAACTCACTGTAGGGCTTTATGTAGAGTGAATTTTTTGAAATACAGTTGCTTTTTTCTCCATAAGGTTAGAACAAGTGATTTCCCCCCTTCCCTAACAGAATGACCCAGAAGTTATGCTTGTTTATATCACACTAATTTAATGCTCCTTAGTTCTGATACATCCTTGTCTTTTGGTTGAAAATTATCTCTAAACTGATGAAAATTTCCAGTCTTGGCAGAGATCAGAGCCTGGCCAGCTTTCGATTAGCACTTGCTTGGACACTCTTTTCCTGCGATTGTCTCCCCTAGCACAATAAGCTGCCCTCCCTCATTTTGCCTGAAATTGCAGCCGCCGGCTCTTGGCTGAGATGATGTAGTTAGAATGACATTGGGATGTAAGCAGGCTCCAGCAGGAAGCAAGGAGCTGCTGGGAAAGGTCAGGAAACACTTTAGGATCATTGGAATCTTCTGCCGTCTTTTGAGACCTTCAGACTGTATTAGTTAATGTATTTAACCCTTCCAAGTAGCAATTCCTGCCTGGACGCATGCATGCTGTTTGCCTGTGCTGTACAGCTAACCCTGTGAAATAACCAGGTAGTTTTGTGCTGAATATATTCATTGTATATGCATGTACGTATGTATGTATATACATTAAAAAAATGAACACACTTTTCAGCCGTGGAGTGGCCAGATTAAACCGTATTGAATTGTTAAAAATGAAACAGCGTTCATTTCCTTCTATCAGGTTATTTGAAGAAACAAAAGCAAAGTCCTGTTTGGTTTTTTTCCCCATTCAATCTGCCATAATCAGCATGTACTCATTGTGTCTCAAGTGAATCCCTCACCTGCCATCAAGGCTCTAGGAGCATGGAGAAAAGTACTAAAGCTTCTATTTCTGTGTTGGTTTTTGCGTTCTGTCCCCTGCCTGACATTTTGGTTGTTGCTTGGTTGGTGCTATACTGAGACTTCACCTTTTGTTTTCTTTTCAGATCTTCTATAAATTAATTTCTGTTTATATATAAGCTTAAGCAGTACTTGCTGCAAAATTTTGCAAAGTACACCAAGTGTGTTGTGCAGTTTTTCTTCCATATTTAAGCAGACATTAGCACGATTCCTCTAATTAAGGGAAAAAAGAGTTTTTTCAATGTTACTGTTGTTTCTCCTGTACATTCTATTTTGTGCTATAACTAAAGCCACGACAGTGTGTCAGATTTACAGATTATAGGGGAATGTATGCAAATGGTCTTCCTCGCTGTCAGATTTACGCTTTTATAGTACATGATGAAATGGAGATGAAAGAGGTGTGGATTTCAAAAGGGAGCTTGCAGTTGGAAGGAGTTGCAGCTGTAGCTGCCTGGGGACTGACTGAAGAAGGAGGAGAGCAAAACGCAATCTGCAGAGAAACTTAAGCTTTTATTGCTCTGCTAGTTTATTTTTGTAGATTTTCTTTCATGTTTTGCTTGAGCCAAATTAAAGTCATCACTAAAATTAAAAGCCATGATCATTTGGCTGGATTTTTAAGAGACTTAACATCAAGCTGTGCAACTGTTCCAGTGATTAGCTGTTCTTGTAGTGAAGAAACTACTGTTTTGAAGTGTGTTAAAACTCTGGTACTCCTGGGGGTACTCCTGGGAAGGGAAGAGGAAAGAGAGCTCCTTACCTAATGGTCCATCAGCTGCATGTTAAAGATAATCTCTTGGAGGTGTTACTGTTTCCTGACTCTGTAGTGTTACAGAAGAGACCTCCGTTTAGCAGTGTTGTGGAAGTGATGGAGGAGCATGTCACCAAATCCAGCGTTTGCAGTCTGGCAACAAGCATTCCAGGTGACCACTTTATGTTTCTCTCTTTAACAGGTTTGGGAAAAACCAAGAGAAAGACAAGCGCGAGAGACGCTTCTCCCACTCCTAGCACAGACGCAGAATACCCGTCCAACGGCAGCAGCGCCGACCGGATTTACGATCTTAACATTCCAGCCTATGTGAAATTTGCCTATGTCGCAGAGAGGGAGGATGAACTATCCCTCGTTAAAGGATCCCGAGTGATTGTCATGGAGAAGTGCAGCGACGGCTGGTGGAGAGGAAGCTACAATGGCCAGATCGGTTGGTTTCCTTCAAACTATGTGGTAGAGGAGGTTGAGGAAGCAACTGCAGATTCACCCAGCTTTCTCAGCTTAAGGAAAGGAGCTTCCATGAGTAACGGCCAGGGCACCAAAGTACTCCACATTGTTCAGACACTGTATCCATTCAGCTCCGTCACAGAAGAAGAGCTCAATTTTGAAAAGGGGGAAACAATGGAAGTCATTGAAAAGCCAGAAAATGACCCAGAATGGTGGAAATGTAAAAATTCCAGAGGGCAAATTGGTCTTGTTCCTAAAAACTATGTAGTAATCATTAGCGATGGTCCCACCATGAACACTTCCCATCCACCTCAGATAAGCTACACGGGACCATCTTCTACCGGACGGTTTGCTGGAAGAGAGTGGTATTACGGGAATGTTACCCGACACCAAGCAGAATGTGCCCTGAACGAAAGGGGAGTGGAAGGAGACTTCCTTGTTAGAGATAGTGAATCTTCGGTAAGTGGTGCTCAGCCTGGCAGGCTTTGTAACACCTGGTGCTTGGGTCAGCAAGCAGGACAGTTAATAGCTTCTCTATCTGTAGTAAAGGGCTTTTCACCCTTAAAGAAGCAAGCAGGGCTTTGGCATTACCAACCAGTATGCTTGCTGCTTGTGAGAATTGATCTGTTACTGAAATGCAGTGGCGTTTACACTGAAACTTAACAGCTGTGGTCTGCATTATCCAGGGTTTTTTCATTAGTGGAGAAGCAAGCAAATATTTCAGGCTTCAATGGGACTTTTCATGTGTTCCCCGTAGGCAGTCCTCTTCCAATTTACAGCTCTACCAGATAAAAAAATGCTTGTGAATTGCAAGTTTGGTCATTAATTTGATCTTAAAGTTAATTTCAAATGGGAACTTTGCATTGGTCAGTTTTGTTTTGCTTTTAATTGAGTAATAGGATAGGTTCTTTAAACTATTGGTTAATCCAATTTTAATATGTTTCTACTCAGATTACTTAGGTTATAATAAGGTAAAGTTATTATTGTATCTAATTGTAAAGATTATGAGACACAACAGAGGGGGTCAAGTCAGCAGCTCGTATGCTTTGTGAATTGAGCCTCAATGACAACAGAGGGATGCAAGTAATGCTGATTAGGGATCATTGTAATTCTGAAAGTTCAAATTTAAGATTACACTGAAAGGCCTTTCATGTATGCTAAGACCAGAGAATTCATAGTTAAGGCACTAAAAATTTAATTATCCCTTGACTGTGATTTTAAAAAGGTGACAGATTTTTAATAATTCCCTAATACATCTTTCAAAAGCCACAAAAATAAAAAAGAATGAAATCTGAATTTGTGATTAGGGCTTTTCTGCATTTATTGTTTCAATTGTAGGACCATTCTATGAAGACAAATGGTTGTTTACTAGATGTCTCCATCTAAGTATGTTGTTGTTTCACATGCAAAAATTCAAAATTAGCTCAGTCTTCTAATTTGAGCATATGGTACTACTGAAAGAAGTATACCTTATACAGCTATGGACATCTGTTTCTATGCCATATTTGTATCAGGTTTCACTGTGCCCATATTATGGGCTATTCTGGTTTACAACATAGATTGCAAATAAAAACTGAAGCAGTGTCAACTGCATATAGTTTGAGACTTAATGCACTTTATAAAAGTTTTCTTGACTCTTAACTAATGTACTCAGAAGGCTGTATCGATTACATATATCACTTCTGGTTAGAACTTGTGATATTCTTTATCATAATTGTCTATAAACAGAGGGGAAACTGTTCCCATATACTATTTCTCATGTAAATTATTTCAGTGACTGGTCAGTAGTAGGTGTTGGCATGACTGCATGCTGGAAAACAAAGAATTTGATTTAAATAAGGGGGAGAATTAAGCTTGACCTCGAATCTGAAAATAAAGATCCTTTTAGCTCCCGATGCTTTTTTGGAAGCATGTTTCACATTTCATTTGTCAATCCTGTTCTTCTTCAGCTCCTCAGAAGAGGTCGCAGAATGAAGTCAAAATCTGAAGTAGTATTGAGGCAGATTCATTAGGTAGTGCATACTAAAGGATACTCTTTAGTGGACAAGCAACCAAGTATTTCAGGCTTCAGTTTGACTTTTCATGTGTTCCTCATATGCAATACTAAAATTTGGGATTGGCTGGCATGTTGGCCCTTGGCGAGGGAGATGTACAGAGGTTTCTAGTGACCGCAGGACAGCTGAGAGACAAGGAAATTGTCGATTCTGTAGGATTTTCTAAATCCAAATGAAACTTTACATTCTAATTTTTGGAAAAAAATTAGTAGTTTACTGTTGTTATTGAAGTTAGGACTCTGGCTATTCCCTGAAACTTTTATATCATATGTAACATTATTGACAAAGTACAATTCTGTAATAGTTCTGAATAATTTTTTCTGGGTACATTGTTGTCTGATTAAATTTCATGCATCGTTCCTTGATGAATTTTCTCTGCAGAAGACAGAGACTTCTGTTCTGTTGTCAAACTACCCTTTCTTTGAAGCTCTGTGTCATTGAGTTCCTATTTCTGCTCTTCGTTAGCTGTAATCACTAAATGAAGGCAAATGTAAATAAACCAGAGGAGAACAGGAAGAAAAATAGAAATTTAGAAAGTATGACTGACTCACAAAGGCTGAGAGGAATCAAGTTTGTTAAATCAGCAGAAGAGAAGACTGAGGGATGGGGCATACAGTCTTCTAAAATGTAGAAAGCCACTGGAGGATTATGGTAATCATTGAATTACAGTAGTTCAGCTGTCTCTTCAAGGTGGCATCCTATCTGACAGGGGCGGGCAGGTATGCTGGATGCAGTGTGCCCTTGATGTGTCCGTCCAGCAGGTACAAGCTCACTTGCAGATCTGGTTGTTGCATTTTGGGTTATCCTGAAACAGTAGGTATGAATTTTCTTCTGTCTTTTGGGAAAGTGCCAGAAGGGTAAAGGGTGAGTGTCAGGAGGATGGAGACAGGCTCTTCTCAGGAACGGGTGCAAGTTGGAACATAGGACGTTCCAGGTGAACATAAGGAAGAACTTTTTCACTGTCAGAGTGACAGAGCACTGGAACAGGCTGCCCAGAGAGGTTGTGGAGTCTCCTTCTCTGGAGACATTCAAAACCTGACTGGATGCATTCCTGTGTGACCTGCTCTAGATTGTCCTGCTCTGGCAGGGGGGTTGGACTAGATGGTCTTTCAAGGTGCCTTCCAACCCCTAACATTCTGTGATTCTATGAAGGACAGTCTGTAAATTAATACATTACTTAAAATACAGAAACGCGCAGCCACTTCTCAGCGCAAGCCATGTCACAGTGACCACTGTGCTGCGACTCGTTTCTTTGCTCTTGAGAGTCTACCTCTAGAGTAAATTTATTTCCTTGAAAGAACACAGTAACCTTTTAATTTAATATGACATCATAGCACTTGACTACACTTATTCAAAGCAGTTTCAAATTTGCTGCCTGCATTGTTGCTGGGGAAATTGTTGCTTGTGAAGCACAAAAAAATTAATTCAGAATGTGCTCTTCAGGTTCTTTCCAGAATCTAACACTTACTGGAATCCCAGAAAGTTACTCAATTCATATTACAGCAAGTTTTTTGCACACACATGTACTGAACTGGGGAACTTGCCTTTATTTATTTTCTTTTTCTCGTTTTGATCTGGTCTTGCAGATCCTGTATTCGGGGGGTTTTTGAGCAATGAAAAAACTGTAGTTACGCACAGAAATGCCTCCTTGGTCTTAGTACTACTTGAGAGGTTTAGTTTTCATTTGGTTTAGAGAAATATTTTACTACATCTCAAACTTGTGTCTGCTCTAATCCTTATATATCATACTATCATATAATTAGTTTCTGTATGTGAATTATAAAAGCACTGGGGATTGGTAGTGTGTTTGATTTTGTGTTGGGGTTTTTTTTCTGAAGTGCCAAGAGTGGTATAATAAGCGAATGGGCATACTTGATAGCATTGGGGAAACGATCATAAAAGATCTATTTCAAGGTGCTTATGTATGGAACAAAGAAAGATTTTTAGAAATAACTCTTAGATTCTTGGCGATTGTCATATTTCACATGTGTGACTACAGAGGCTGTTCACACTGTGACTAAAAGTCACCAGGAGTGTCTGCACGATAAGAGCAAAAGATCTTGGTCAGAGAGATCAGACTGAACAGAGCCAAGCTGTCAGCTGTCCAGTTTGCTCCTCTTCCCACCAGACCAGCACTTCCCATTGCATTGTGTTACAAACCCACCTATTGAAGCTCTGGATGCAAGGGTTATTCCTTTCTAAAAAGGCCCATAGATAAAACTGTGAGTCATCCTGCTAATCCCATGCCTGATTTTTGACCTGTTTTAGGGTTTTCTGTAGCCTTCAATCACCATAGTTACGAAAAGTCATCTGTATAAAAGTTTTCCTTAGATTTCTTGGAGTTTTGCTTTTATTACTGAGCTATGCAAAGCTCTCTTTGGATAGATGAAGGTTTGTATTACTCTGTATTCACTTGATCAGACTGTCAGGTTTTTCCATTTCAAATTTTAGTAGTTGCAAGATTTTACAATATTTGTCTAGATTTAACTCACCAAATTTTTGTCTCACAGCTGCATTCCTGTAGCCAAAAATATTTTCCTCAGTTACGCTTTAGATCTAAGAGGTGCTGCCATAGTGGAGAATATCCTGACATGAACTCTGACAGGTAGCAAGGAGCCTGATTATCTTCATTAATTACGAAATACTATTATTAGAACCATAAACTTGTTTGAACCATTTAAGCCCGTAGGTTATGTAACAGGCACAGTTACCTACTGATAACATTTTTGCCAGCTCTGTCGTACCTGGGTAATGTCACCTTAGTGTTGGAGATGTAAATGAGGAGACTAAAGTGAAACATACCCAGTTAGATATAATGCTTGATTTGTTCTTCCTGTTGGCTGCTCGATTGATAAAAGCTGAAGTTTGTTGTCTCATTTAAGAAGCACTCCTGAACAAGTAATGCAGATTCAAGCTACGCAATCTCTGTACAGCCACTTCTTACCCTTTTTGAATTGCAGGCTCTTTAGCGGTCAGATTTTTGTTCTCTCTGTGTAGTACCTAGCACAAGACAAACAAGTCTTGGTTGGCACGGTTGGACTGGGTTCGTCATGCTTTGAAGATCTAAGATTCCACTGGGGAGAGAAGCAAATTTGGAAGGAAGAGGGTTTTTTGTTCACCCTGGGAAACAAGTGTGCTTGCTACTGCTGTAGCTGACAGGAAGCAGTAGTAGGTTGTGGCTGGTGATGAGGGGGAGCAAACACACCACACCTCCAGCTTCTGAGCGGATCCTTTGCTGCAGACACCCTTAGATTTCAAAGGGAGCTTCTACCAGGACTTGCAGCCCACTTGCACTCTGCTGTGAGTAGGTGCAAGACTGGTAATTAGACAGACACCACTGCTTTGTAGCCCTGCGATGTCTTCCCGTGAAGCAGAGAAGATATTGTTTTTCTCAGACCAGTTCTGCTTATTAGCATGAATGAGCTACACAATTTTTTGGGATGATTTCAGGAGCAATTATTCATTAGGAAGTAATGGTTGCCTTCTGCCAATAGTGTCACATCTATCAACTTACAGTAATTGATCCTAAATGAGGTTGCAGGGTATGATATTAAGATGATACTGATGATTGTAGATGTGTTCTGATGATACTGAGGATTGTAGGTGCAACTGTGTTTGTGTCAGTCTTTTGAGATGTAGCTTCTGTGCTCTTTGTCCAGCAATCATGACAGCAGAGGGGAGGAGGCACAGGTTGAGGGTTTGGTTTGAGGTGTTAATTCTGTCATGTTCAGGGTGTCCCATATTTTCCTGGTGTTTTAATCCTGCAAAAGAAGGATTGAGAAAGAAGCAATGAGATGTGGCAACTATTCAAAAACTGAAGCATTTGTCATGTTCTGTGGCATGCTATGATTGACAAGTAGAAAGAGAGGAGAGGAAGAGAAAGTTTATCTTTAAAAACAATCTTAAGGAACTATCCCTGTGGTTTATTTTAAATGGAAGAATAGAAATGTTATTAGAGCTGTATTTGAAGAAAATCGGTGGAGCCAATTCATGTTTCTGACCAGTGTAACGCTGATTTTGAGACATGGTGAACGTTAGAGAGAATGGGTATTGGCTTATATCTAAAGGTGGTGAAAAAGAGGTAGAAAAAAGCAATTTTTAACCCTCCCAGATGGTTCTGTCTAGCCTGACTTTAGACTTTTGATTGATAACTTTTCTTTTTTGCTGAGTGACTGAGTAGAAGGAATTGTAAGGGAAAATACGGGTATGGAAGTGGAAGGAGTTGGGGAGCTCCAGGGCAGGCTCACAGACGGGAGCTCAAAGGGTCTAGAATAGTCTGAAGAATGAGTGCATCAGAATATCTTCCATGGAGGAAGGGCATTGCCAAGCAGAACTGGATTGAAAGAAAAAAAAAAAAGTTACAGCATCAGTAAGAGACTTTCAGAGAGAGTTATTTTTCCAAATATGGCCATTTATGATAAAATTGTCTTGTTTCATTCTCAAGTGGTGATGGTAAAGAGAGAACTTTCTTTCTAGTTTTCACTTGTTTTCCCTTATATCACTTTGTAACTTGACTTCATGAAAAAACAGTGAAATTCTGACCAAAGTAGTAAAATTAAAGGAATGTCTTGCTACCTGTTTTCTCCCCCATGCTGTAGGCACCAGCTGGCCTATGGTCATCTTAGTCATAAGCAGGAGTTAAAATAAAGGAATCTGAAACAATTCAGGGGAGTGTTACACCTGAAGAGCCACAGATACAGAACAGCTAATCTTTGATTTTCTGCTTTAGGAATTGATTTAACTTCAGGTTTAGGTCTTCCCAATTATGGTGGTACAGAAATATTCACAGGTTCCCTGCCATGAAGCTATGCTCTGTAATTCTTTTGCAAAATCATTAACTTCTCTATAGGCTTCAGGGATTAAAGCTCATTTCTTATGTGCCTTTATTTGGTGTAGGGGAGGCTTTTATTCCTGGAAAAGTTAGTGTGCAAACTTCCAAATGTAGCAAATAATTTAAGAGGGAGAAGAGAGAAAAATTGGCCAGCAGTTGAAACAAAATAACTTAAATTGTAAATAAAATAAATAGACTTGGAGCAAATCCAGCTGAGACAGCAGGGAAACAATTCAGGCTGCATTGAACCAGCATATTTGAAATGGTAATGTTAAGAGCAGTAGTTTATCTGGAGATTATTTTTAAAAAAAAAAAAACAAACTTTTTAACACTTTTGCATGTTTGTTAGAGTGGGAAAGAACCAAAATAAAAACAAATGCAAGTCCAGTTGCTTTTGCTGTTCTTGAATCCTACAGAAGTTACTACATTGAGGCCAATAAAGGGTTTGAGGATTTTTGCAACAGCTGTTCAAGCTCTTCCATCTCTTTGCACCGGATGATGGCTCTCAAAAGAGTTAGATCAGCCTTTCCGCTATTTTATTTTATTTTTTAATTAAATCAAATCACGACAAGAATAAACTTTGCAACATATTCCAGAGAAAATAAGCAATAATAATGTCTTCTATTCATCAATCTAATTAGCGGCTCTGAGGATGGGAAGAATGGACAGTATTTCAGGAGAATGTTAATTATAGTTACAATTAAAATGGCAGGAAAAGTATTTAATGTGTTGTGTAGATCACCTTACAAGGATCTAAATCTGGCCAGTGCCTGGGACACAGGACAGTAGATCAGAGGGCTAAGATCTATTCCAGCACCTTTCAGTGTGTCATTAGCACATCCATTCTGGTGTACAGATGATCATTCTTAGCGGATACAGGGAGCGTTGAAAACTCGTAATTTTGACATGCTGAAAACAACTGTGCTTTGTCAGAAAATATTAAAACTTTGTTGAGCGCAAAGTGATTATTTTGCTTTTAAACCTTTGTCGTAATATCTTTTCCTGTTCTTTAAACAAAAAAAATGTGTTTGGTTTACACCATGAACTTTCCATTTGTAAGTTCTTCTATTTTAAATGAGAGTCTTTTGGTTACTTGAGTTTGTTTGGTGTAGGCATCACCCATGGAAGCAGCAGAACTTAGTCAGCAAGACCTGGTCTTGATTTTTGAGTCCTAAGCAGCCAGTCTGTAAGTGCTGCCCTCAGTGCTGTCCTGTGGACCTGCTGGTAGCCTGTGTTTAGGGCACAGCGATCAGCATGTTGCCCAGAGACAATGCCCTAATTTCCTGAGGCAGGAGTTTAATGTCAGAGCTAGCTGGCTTGAAATAGCAATTTTCAAACTTGAAGCTAGGGATGGATGACAGGGCACAGAACGTATCTTGGGTGGAGCATTGGAAACCCCAGAGATACGCTCTTATGCATATTTATTTCTGTCCCTTTCCCCCACCCTTCCCAGTCCTCTTGGCAGTCACGGGCGGTGCTGAGTGTATTTGTCAGGCATTGGAACTGGCTGTCCAGGGAAGTGATGGAGTCACCGTCCCTGGAGGTATTCAAAGAACATTTGGATGTGGCTCTTGAGGATATGGTTTAGTGGTGGACTTGGCAGTTCTGGATTGATGGTTGGACTCGATGATCTTGAAGGTCTTTTCCAACCAGAGTGATTCTATGATTCTATTTTGAGCTTGTGGCTGCTCCGTGCCTGAGGCAGCCTTCCTGATGGAGCCTGCATTGTCCTGGCCAGGGCCCAGCGACACCGGCTTATAGATGGAAGAAGTAATTCTCCAATGGGTGTTACGTAAAATAACTTTTAAAGAAGTAATTCTTACGGGTCTGGAATGTAGTGGCTCAAATTAGAAGAGGGTTGAGTCCAGAGGTGTGAGGAGCTAGCTACTGGCTTGAGCAGCATGGGAGGGGAGGGGCTGCTGCCCAGAGGTGAGGTGCGAGCCTCGGGAGTTGGACCAGAGCCAGATCAACAGGCACAGCAGGAGATTTGTTTGCTCAAGGCAGGGCAGGTGGAGTTGGAAGGGAAGGGAGAGAAGGCATCAGTACTAAAGTGGGGGAGATGCAAGGGACAAGATTTTGGAATTGGCAGACCATGGGGGATGTGTGGGTCAGAGACCCACAACATTGCAGGAAGACTTGGGTCTTGGGTACATACTCAGTGTGTATCTGAACCCCAAACACAGTGTAGAGGACTCTGAAGGCTGTGGTTTAATGAACTGAAGTCTGGTGATGGGAGTAACTCCTCCCTGCCCAGTCTTCTGCTGTGCCACAGCTGTGCTCAGGGTTGATTGTAAGGTGAATGTTGTGAACCATATAGTCCCTTGTGGGTTTTGTTTAGCTTGGTGAATTCAGGTTTGCATCACTGGCCCAACTGAAGCAGCATCGTGGTGGGGGAGAGGACCAAGAGACTGCAGGAAGGGTGCATCTGAAGCCTGGCATGTGCCTTCAATGGTCCCTGCCTGAAGCTGTGCCTTCAGTGGACAGAGACCATGCAGCAGTACCTCCAGAGTCACGTCAGGCATTACTCACTTCCATTAAGTGCTTGCTACAGGCTCTGGTGTGTGCTTTTTATTTTTTATTATTCTGTTTTTCTGCTGGCTGGTGCCACCTGCATCCAGCCCCTTCTCCTGGGGCAAAGCTTTCCATCTCTACATCCAGCCAGCAGTGGTTGATGGCTAGAGTTGGAGTTCAGCTGGAAGCGAGGGCCAGTGTGTCCTTCCTACCCTTCTACAGTGGCATGTGGTGCAGAAAGTGGAATGGTCTTATCCCAGCTGTTTGGATGACAGCACTCTTTTAGTTAAAGCAACCCATTGCCAAGATGAAAGAAATTTATCACATGAAGTTGTTCTATCCTGAATAAGTTAATTAGTGCTTAAATTTTGTCTTCTGTGGGCAGTGGTTTGATGGTGATATTTGTATTGTATTTTTGTTCGATAGCTTTATCTTTTTCTAATTATTTTATTTATTTTTTTTTTACAAAAAAGGTGTCCTCAATAGGAGAAATTATTCCCCATACATGTGGTAATGAAGATAAAAAGTGAATGTTTTTGTCTTTTGCAATGCAAAGCAAGAACAGCCCTCTAGTGGTCACGACTCTAAAAAAAGCAATATAGGGAATTTTCTTCAACACACCTGATACTGCAGTAATTGCTTTCTCCAGGACTCTTCAGCAAGGAAACCATACATGATGAAAGTTTTTTCCCTTCTCCTTGACATTCTCGTGCTTCTAGATTGAGTAACTAAGATAATATTTGCAATTTAGTCATGTAATTGGCAACTTCAGACTGTGCATCTGGGGAGCTTTCACTTAACTGTCTTAACTGTGCACGTTAATAATGATGGCAATTATTTATTGAATAACAGACTATTGGGTTTCTTAAGTAGCGACAGCACTGAGCTGTGGAACAAAGGCTAGCATAAATTACCATTAACTATATGACACAGTTTGTTCCTGAAATCACAAAATTACGCCTTCATTTTGTTCACTTTTATGTAATTCTTTTTTTTTTCTTTCTGAATTCTTCTCAACAGCCCAGTGACTTCTCGGTATCTCTAAAGGCGTCGGGGAAGAACAAACATTTCAAGGTGCAGCTCGTGGACAATGTCTATTGTATTGGGCAGCGTCGCTTTAATACTATGGATGAGTTGGTGGAACACTACAAAAAGGCTCCCATCTTCACCAGTGAACACGGGGAAAAGCTATATCTTGTGAAAGCACTTCAGTGACGTTGAAGATGGACTTGGCCGCCTGGGCCTCTTATAACTTACAAGCCTTAGGTCCTAAATTCACTTTTATAGAGCAGAGCAATATCTGAAGCAGGCTTAAGGAATAGGGTCTTTCTAAAGTGTTTGCTCTGTTGATTGCTGTTTGTCCTTTTTTTTTTTTTTGTTTGCCTCTTTTTGTGTTCCAGTTCTGTTGATCTCCGACCACCTCTCTTCAGGTTGAGAGTTTCCCTTGGGTGGCCGTGGCGAGCACTCACCTTTCAAGCTGAGTTCAAAACTCCCCTCTCCTGTGTACGTTTACATAGTTAGCTCAGATCAAGGAGGGGTGTTTTCAATTCAAACCAGTGTTAATCTGTTCAGATTGCTCACGCAGGCAGAACTCTCCGTTCAGAGACATCGGGCACAATTTGAATGCACTGAAGCTGCAGCTACTTAAGTGAGAGAGTAGACGTAACAGTTGTGGCTGTGAGTTCTGTAGCTATATCGCTTACCGAGTAGTATATTACAAAAACTCCTAGTCCCTAGAAGCACTCTTTACACTGTACTCTGCTATTACATTGCCTCTCTGACTCTTTGTAAAGAGTACACTAATTAAAAGCATTTTGTAATAGTACTTCTTAAACTACTATGGTAAGATTGTAGTAAAAGAAAACTATCTAGTGTATTTTGGTCTGTAATTGCAACAAAGAGAAATTTTATTTGAAAGTTGATTACTAGAGAAAGAATCATTCAATTGTAAAGGCTGAATGTTTTGGTAATCTACAACCAAATGTGCCATCCACATAATGCTTTTTCCTCTTGCCCTTCTGCTTGTTTGAATTAAACGATTATGTATTTAATTCTCAAAGTAATATGTATCTGTAGCTGATTGTTGACACTAATACAGAAGATTAATAAAAACTGATCTTGGGACGGGGTGGGGCGGGCTACCAACACTATATATATATTTGCTTTATGGAAAGAAATCTTCAGGTTTTACAGAGGATGGCGTGGTTGGTAGGAAGAGACACACAGAATGTTTATGAAGAAAATGCATTTTTCTCTTTTCTTTACATTTAAACTCCTTTATGGTTTAAATATACAGTCTTTAGATGGCACATTCCTGAGATTGAAGAAGGGATCGTGAGATCTCAAAATCTTGCATACTCAGTTTTTTGGATATTGTAATAAAAAAGGTATTATGTCATGATGGAGTACTGGATTTATCCTTGAGTGGTAGTCCTGGTATTGCTTTAGCAAGGTGAAATAGAGTGAATAATGAATTTGTTTTGTCTTGGAATTTGTGTGGCCTAAAAAGAAAACTTCTGCGACTGCAGAGGACAGTTTGATACAAGGCAGTGTCTAATGAGCTCTGTGTTACTTGTTTCTGTGATAAGTCAGTCCATTCATAGCTTTAATGAAAACTGCAAAGATGGAGCTGTTTCCTGGTACCTTTTTTGCTACTAAAACGTATTCCCTCCCAAGCCTGTATTTCAGCCAGTGGCAGTACAGCTACCTCTGTGTGTAACTCCTTTGTAGGTTAAGCAGACACCAGCACTGTCTGACTCGCTTTGGTGTAAATCATACCACTGCCAGGAGACCACACTGGTATGTGTGCCAATGAATTTCAGTCTTGCTCAGACCCAAGAGACAAGTACAATTTTTGAAGTTTTACACGCATACTATTTTCCCACCACTCTTGAAATCTTATTTCTGTAAGGTGTTCTGAGTTGACAGTTGTATTTGGAGTAACAGCTTCTGTATTTTTCTGTATGTACATTAACTAAAAATTAGGCAGTGACACTTCTGCTTGGTCCAGCTTAATGAAGGAAAGCAGTGATTCAGAGTGGTCGTGCACTATCCCGAAGAGCACCTACCCATTACTGTCTTCTAAGAACATAGAAGCTTTCCATAGGAAGCTGATGAGAAGTACCAGTTGTTTACAATCTACCTACAGAAGGACTCCGCAGTGGGCTGCTTCTTAAACTTCATCAGTGAATCCTGCAGAACATGTAGGTTTTTGCATTCTAATACCTAGTTGTGTCTTCAGGTGAATCTGAGCGTGTACCAAGTACAGCAATGATGTAAGAAAGTCAACTATGTTGTATGAGCATTTTCAGGTTTGAGTGAATTGATTTTCAGTCTCACTGACTCTTTGTAGTAGTTGGAAAAATGATATATGGGAATGGTTTTTCCTTTTCAGTAAACTGATTACTGCAATTACTCTTTCATGCCCCTTGTTCATTTTTCTGAAATGTTCCCCATGATTCCTGTCCCAGGAGCCTTCGTATGCCTCTTGCAATCCTTCTTTTCCCTTTTTTTTAATAATCCCTTTTTACAAGCTCTGTTAGTTCCTAACCCCTTTCTAGTATTAGTATCCTAGAACTAAATCAAAGTAGACTTATAAATGAAGTTTTTACCATATGCTTTATATTTTAATGGATTTATCAAATTTTTTTTGTTTATTACCTTGTCCTCTGTAAACAGCTTCTGTGTATTGAGGTGTGAATTGTTTAGGTATTCTGTTTTGAAAGCAGTTACTTAATTTACAACCTGACAGTGTGAATGACTAGCTCAAGTTATTTTTTTTTTCGAAACAAGCCTCATCTTGTTTTTGCCCACGCTGTATTTAACCAACATGCTCTCCATTCAACAGGCTCATTACTAGTTCTTCAGTTGTTCCCATCTTTACTAATTGAGATATGTTTCTGCAAGTTTTGCTGCCTTTTTCACCTCATTTGCTGGATTGGGCCTAAGCATTAACAATCTTCAGTGCTAACTGCTTAATAAAGGGATAATAGACACGGATTTTATTTTTATTTTTCTATTTTATACATACCTTTCTATTACTTGACAAAATCTCAACCTTATTTTTTGACTACTTAAAGCCTCTTTGTCAAAGCTTGGGGTTGGGGGCGTGGGGTTTTTTTTAAGATTAGGGGAATTGTGGTGACCTGAGTTTCTTCACCTGCAGTTTTCATTAAAGACTGGAATAATTTCTTATGGAGTAGAAGTGGTGATTTTTCTTTGTGGTATTCAGTCTGGCTTTTTATATCATACCTGGTTCATATAGGTGCATAAGTTGTACTTTTAAGTATTATTAAGTATTATTAACATATTATAATATGTTAATGTTTTCCTGCCTCACTGGTGTTTACATAGGAATGTGAATGAGTTGGCTGAATCCATAGCAATTGCTGTACTTTCCATGCAGTTGACAAAAATTTGAGATCCATGTTTTTACTTTTAGCTCTGGGAGCTTGTTGAAGAGCTTTTTCTTCCAGTTACCTTGACTGTTTGTGGTACCACTGAGTAGCCCTGCCTTGAGTAGGCACAAAAAGATGGTCAAAATCCTGTCATTTCTGAACTTGCACATCATAGCCCATCTGTTCTGTAGCACTCCTTTTCTGAAGATGTTTTATTTGAAGGATTTTGTGGTATCTGTTCTTCATAAATATCTACAGTGTAGTTCTTGGTCCTGGCTTGTATGCTGTTCAGTCTTATAAAAGAACTTGCCAAGCCACTTTCAATCATTTACCAGCAGTCCTGGTTAACTGGAGAAGTTGCAACTGACTGGACATAATACCCATCTACAAGAAGGGTCAGAAGGACGATCCAGGGAACTACAGGCCTGTCAGCCTGACCTCAGTACCGGGCAAGGACATGGAACAGATCATCCTGAGTACCATCACACGGCACATGCAGGAGAATTGGGATCAGACCCAGCCAACATGGGTTTATGAAAGGAAGGTCTTGTTTGACCAACCTGATCTCGTTCTATGACAAAGTGACCCACTTAGCAGATGAGGGAAAGGCTGTGGATGTGGTCTATCTAGACTTCAGTATAGTGTTTGACACTGTCACCCACAGCATTCT
>VZRW01009220.1:147948-199892 GCA_013398125.1 Aegotheles bennettii
TCTCTACAACTCCCTGAAAGGAGGCTGTAGTGAGGTGGGGGTCGGTCTCTTCTGTCCTGCCCATAGTGAAAGGACAAAAGGAAACTGCCTTGAATTGCAGCAGGGGAGATACAGACTGGACATTAGGAAAAATTTCTTCACAGTAAAGGTGCTTGGGTATTGGACTAGGTTGCCCAGGGAGGTGGTGAAGTTACCATCCCTGGAGGTGTTCAAGATGTGTCTGGCTGTGGCGCTGGGTGATGTGGTTTGGTGGTGATGTAGGCAGACAGTTGGACTGGAAGATCTTGAAGGCCTCTTCCAACCGTGATGATTCTATGGTTCTATGATTCTATGCGTGTATGAGACGTTTTCCAAGGAGAGAGGAGACTACTGTTACACCAGCCACTCCAGAGTGGTGTATAGCCCCACACCAACTGGGAGCTGCTGCTCTTTGCGGAAGCACCTACACTGCCACGCTGCTGTTACTGGTGGTAGTATTTGGCCAAAAACATTGGAGAGCTTCGAGGTTTACACTGGTTGGCAGATAAATGCATGCAAGCTTCTGCACAGGTCCTAAGCCAGGCGGCTGCTTAGGCAGATCCAAATTGGAAGAAGCATGAACCCATGGCATGGTGCTGAGTCTCAGCCTTGCAGAGAACAGCAGAAAGACTTAATACGGTTGTGCAGCGTTCAGCTGGCTTGGAGCATCTGTCAGCAAAATACTGCGCAGTTAGGTACCAGGTAGCCATGGCTGGCCTGATCTAGTGTTGAGGGCAGTCACGTATTAGGTGGGGACAAATTATTAAAGGATTCATCTAAGAGTGAACCTAGAGCATGCCAAGTGAACTCATGTGGATCTACTCTATTGTAAAAGCAAAGGGTTTGCTTAGTCTTTGCTTTCAGGGAGAGGCGAGGCAATAAAGGCGTGCGGTTGGGTAATTAACATGTATATAGGCTATCTGAATGGACTGTAAAGTCCCACTCTTGAATGATGCTGTTTAGTGTTCTCTGTTTGGATATTTTTGTCTTATAAATTTACATAAAATCCTTAAAGTTTACAGCTGTTCTTCCAAGCCTTTATTGTAGCTTTTCTATACTGTAAAGTTTGCTGCCTGGTTTAATGGTTTCACTAAGTGGAAATAGAGGTCTTCAACATTTAGAACAATAACTTTTAAAGTACTTTTCAAATATCACTATACAATTTTATTTATAAAAAATGAGTCAGATTTTGCCTGGATTATAACTCAAAAACTAGAAAAGTTTTTTTTATTAAGTCTGGCAATTTACCTGACAAAAGCTACTGAATGACTGTGAGGGCTTTCATTCCTTCTTGGTCTTAAACAGTGATTTTAGAGGAAATGAAACCTGTGCCTTTCCAGAATTTGAATCTGATGACTTCTGTTTTCTTAACTCCTGTGGGATGGGATGACTCATTTTTAAATGGAAACCTGTTAATATACTTATACTGATAAGCTGTGAAAGGTGTGTTGCTGAAGTAACTCTCAGCTCTAAAAATGCAGTAGGAACTGTGAATCTTTCTATTCCTTTCTCTTCAGTGCATCCAAAATCCAGTGCCTTTTTTAAGAAGTGGAGAAGTGTAAACCAGAGAGGGTACAGGGTGCACAGTCCTGAATAGTGTTACAGGTCACCTGGACCATGTGAATGAAGAGTTTCAGAGCAAAAGAAGGATACAGATAAGTGCTGCTGCTCATTCAGTAGTTGCTCCTAGGCAGAATAGGCTTTTAAGTAACAAGTCGATCAGTTGTGCAATACTATTCTAGAAAGTATACTGCAATTGCAGCCCAAACATGCACCAACTTTAACAGTGCCTAATATGTGTATATTCTTGTGCTGGTGTCTTGCAAAAGCAATAGCTTGTGGTCATTTTCTCTATTTTAGATGGGTATTCATACCTATAGCTGTTGGATATAGTTATAGTTTGTTGAAAAATCCAACACAGAATGTTTTTTAGCTAAATTGACTTAACGTGAAATCTGTAGAATATACTTAAAACTGTAATATTTTCTGGTCCTTTGCATGCCTGTGGAAACCCTATGCTACTTTTGTATTTCAAAATGCAAGTTTTTCTGGCATCTCGGTGTTTCTTTTCTTGTTATAAAATAGATTGTCTTCCCTGTTGTTATTTGAAATACCTATGCAGGCTTATATGGAAGCTGACTAACAGAAGTGGCATGTAACCATTGACAGACCAGACAAGTTTTTCCTCGTGTTTTCTTTCACACGTGGTAATATTAAATGTTTTAGGAGTGGGAGGTTAATAAAAAAAAAGAAAGAAAAAAGAAGACTCTTGAATGTGACAGATTATCTTCAGCAGTGGGAGTTCACAGTTATGAGGAAAAAGTAACAGGTAAGATACCTTCTTTTCTATTTTCTTAAGTGAATTTAGTTTGGAATTTAGCTTGACATCATAGGGCATTAGTGCATGAAGTATTACAAAGGTTAACAAATTAATGCTGACTTGGTCTGGCTTAATGAAGGAATGGTTGGATAAAATTGTTAATCTCAATGTTCTACTCTAGAAAATAGTAATAATCTACAAAAGGGGAGAACTGTGAATTTGGGGGACTTTTTTGTTGGTGATGGGTTTATTTGTTTTGATTTTTGAGGGAAGACTTCAAAAGAGGTGTCTTGCTCCAGTTTTCAAGCCAAAGTTTGCTGCTGAGCTTCTTCCTGAGAAGCATCTCTTTGGGTGTGAGCCAGGCCACAGAGAATATGTTAACTGGAATTATTCTCCCAGCTGTAATTGAAACTCTAGTGGTGAATAATGGGTAACTTTTTTTTTTTTTTAATTTTGATCTTCATTAGATTGGATACATACATATAAATGGCAATTAATTAGTGGGTTCCGTGGGTTACTGACTTAGCTTTTCACCTGGGTTCAACTCTATCAAGTTAAAATAAGCTTGATAATTTTTTTTTCTGTTCCTTTTTATGTCACAGAACCAGTAGTGCATTCGGTGCAATTATAATTTGTAATGCAAAGAAGCCCTTCAGTTGTGGGTGGCTGGTATGTTTGGAATACTAAGTCCATAGATGACGGTGATGATAATACAGCCATAAAGAATTGCGGGTAAGGGCATCAGCAGACAGACAGAGAACAGGCTCCTGGGATCATGCAGCAAGTATCCGATGGTTTCTCTTTGGAGAATTAGGATGTTTATTTTCATTTAAATAATCATAGCTAATTTGTAAAAGTGAAACTTAACCCTTTTTTTGGTGTACGGTCTGTTTATTCAAAAGTAAATTCCAGGAATTAGCACTGCAGGAGGGAAAGTGGATGTTGAGGCCCTAAGAAAATTGAAGGGTGTTTGTGGTAGCTTTCCTCCTGAAAATTCTTCCAGTGAAAAGTGGGATACTTCGCCAGGTTACTTTGTTTTGCACTGGCATCAGCCCGACTTTATGCTGGCCTGGCCTGTCTCCACCATAACTGTGGTTATGTTAGAAGAGATTTCCATAACATAGTCAAGGCTCTTGTGCAGCTGGCTTGGGCTAAGCACAGAGTTCAAGGTGAAGAGAGCAGCAAGTTGTTGAGTGAGTGTTCACCAGTAATGGGTGCCATAGAAAACTCTTCTAGTCCAGTTATTTTTGTACTTTGCCCTCACTGATTCAGCAATGGGTGCTTACATTATCAGTGTTCAATGTTCTGTGTTAATAAGACACAAGGTGTTTCTTGTGTTTACAGGCAACTTTGATGTGATGTGCAGCTTTTCTGGTTTGTCTCTGAAATCGTTCTGCTATGAAGTTCAGGATAGTTTAAGAGAAATTATGTCATTTTAGCTGGCATTTCTGATGCAGTATATAGCATACCTACATTGTCAGCCTTCGGAGGGTCTTTGGTGTAAGTCTTCTGCAAAAATAAGAAGCCTGAGCATGTTTCAAAAGTCACCAATCTCAGCTCAGTCCTTTGCCATGTGATGAGTGTTAGGTCACTAATCATGGGCCCCTTGATGGAAATATCTCGTGTCTTTTAATGGTGTTCTTTGAGACTTATCTCCCTAAATTAACATCAGCTTCTTTCTTTCCTCCTTCTCCATTTTTTTCTCAAAAATGCATATGCACCTGTCTTTGGCAATCCTGTTACTTCCCAGAAAGCCCTCTAGGCCACCATTCTGAAACTTTGTGGACTGTTTGGAACAACAGTGTGTCTGTCCACTGTTGGCTTAAGAGGAAATAACATGTTTCCTCGTGAATTGCATGATTCTGTGGTGGGGGAAATAAGAACTGAAGGTGCTTTCCTACTTTATGCTAGTTCCTGGAAGCACTTTGTGCTAATTGAATGAGCTCTGGTCATTCTTTGAGAAAAGAAACAAAAAAAAAAATAGGGAACAGGTTACAGTTCTGGTTTAAATCAAATCACTCTGTAAATGCTTGGAAATAATTTTAAACCTGTAAGAATGGGGAAGCTCATTATATAACACAGTGCCGGGAACTACTTTAGTTACGGGTGGAAGGAGGAGACTGCTTTCCTCAGCATTAGAAAAACGTTAATTCTGCAATACTCATAGAACTTCTGAAAAACAAACCAAGCCACTTTCAGAAACATATATGAAACCAAGCTATGCATACTAAATACAGTTCTGAACCTTTGAGGATAGGGCATCATGCAGTCATCTAGCTTGAATTTTTGTTATCTTTCTGTTAACTGCAATGGTTTTACTTTTATGATGACTCAGATGAATTAATTTTTCTTGTGTGTTTTCTAGTACAGTTGCATGTGGTCTGGCATTGCTTCCATTCGAGCTGGTTGAGTTTCCAGGAATCCTGCTTGTCCAGTGCTTTGTTCTGCGCTGCCTTCCTGCCCCATTTGCACTTGGTCTCCTACTCCCCCCTTTCACCTTTTCTCCTCTGTTTTATCTCTTGTGCCCGAAGGCTTCTCCAGTTTTTCAGCTGCTTTTTCCTTTCTTCAGTTGTCTCTACCTCCACTTTCAACCTTTAATATTGAGAGCCTACCTAATGGACAGGAAAAAATTGCTGTACTCCACACTTCTCCCTTGCACATCCAGGCTGCAGAGAAGCAGGCCCACTTCCCTGGATGGAGCTGTGTTTGTGCCATGGGCACAGGAAGGGACAGCCATCAAGTGACTGTATTGCTTGAGCAAACCTGTTCTTAGCATTAACAGAGGTGGTTCGCTGGACGGTGTTATCCCTGCCCAAATCAGCAGCTTGACTTTAGGGCTTCAGTGCATGTGTTGTCGCTGTTGAAGGCTTGGTGCTCAAACAGGCTAAGCAGCTGCAACTCTAAAGTGGGGAGAGGAAAATGACATGGTCAGTATTTCTGCTTATTTTCCCCAAATGTCACACAGTGTGCTCATCAAAATAGGGATAGGGGCAGTGAAGTTCTTAGGTCATGCTGGTATTTTAGGACTGGGGGACTGCAACTATACATGGTTTTGTTGTGAAGAAAGCAATTCAGTGCCCACTTCTCCTTTCCTGCTTGCTTGAGTTTCTTTTCACTGACATACTGGATGATATTTTCCAGTACTGAAGAAGAGAAGATACCAAGGATTCCTCCAAGAGACTTGCAATTCAGCAGTAGCGATTCTTGTGTGTTCTGATTTGTTTGAAGTGCATCAATGCATAGTTAGGCTGACATAGTGGAGCTGTTACACTGGCATATTACACTGTGTTGCAGCTGTAAATGACAGTTTGTACTGTTTATTGGGACTGTTATGATTATGGAGTCTGCTATAAATCTTAATTCAAAAACCTAATACTGTAAACAAAGCCCTTTAATTAAAAAAGAAAAAAATACCCGCAGTCCACATACAAAAGGAAAGAACAACTCGATGAGAGCAGCCAAAAATAATTGCTCTGTACTGTACATTGATGATGGAGAGCAGACAAAGAGCATACACCGAGGAGCCATGGAAATGAAGCATCATAAAAGGACTGGTGATGGATAATGCTATTAGGAGCACGCTCGCCCACATGAATGCGATGATACATATGTTGGCACCAGTGAGCAGGAGGGAAGTTCAAAATGATTGCACAAGGTGTTTGCTAAGGGACCAAGCCTGGCAGGGCCATGCTGTAGGAACTTCAGTTTCATTCTGAAGCAGTTCTTGCTTTTTCTTTCGAGATACATAGACTGGGTATAAAGAGCAGTGGGCTTGAATTAGCAGTCAGCCTCTGCTTCTGTGGCAAGAAATGGAGATATCTGAGAAATCCCCATTGTCCTGCATAGATGTGTGTGTGCACATGTTCGCTTTCCCTCCATTTAAAAGATTTGTTCCAGAACTAACTCCCTTATCTTTTCAGAATTGGGGCATGCCTTCCCACAGCAGGTTGATGCTTGAGAAAGGTTTGATTACATTTGAACATGAGTGCAGACTTGCCGTAGACTGCACGAGTGACTAATCCTTGATGAGCTCAGTGCTTTCTGAAGGGAGAGCCAGTGTTTGAACAATTTTAGTTGTGCCCATGATTGCACTGAAAGTCCTCTACTCTTCCACCTTCCCCACCACAATAATTGCTTGGGGACACATATCCCTTTGGCTTCTGTGATCTGTTTTGCAGCCCTGATACTACTTCAGATTTAATCCAACTTTGATACTTGGATAAAAACTCTTGAACATGCTTTTCCTCAAGCCAGCCTCTCCTATTGAATATGAAAAATAGCTGCACTTCTGTCGTCATACACGTGCAAGTGAACCTGGCTGTCCACTGCCATAACCAGATAAACATAGAATCATTTTGTTTGAAAAATACCTTTAAGATCATAAGTTCAACCATTAACCCAGCACTGCCCAGTCCACCACCAAACCAGGTCCCTAAGCACCACATCTACACGTCTTTTAAATACCTCCAGGGATAGTGACTCACCACCTCCCTGGGCAGCCTGTGCCAGTGCCTGACAACCCTTTCGCTGAAGAATTTTTTTCTAATATTCAGTCTAGACCTCCCATGACACATGTTGTCTGCCATCAGCATCCAGCAAATAAAGGATTGCTCCATCACCAGTGGAAGAGCAGTATGAGGCTCTATGTTGAGCCGCGTTCACATGGATGTGTTGGAAGGGGAGCTGATGCTGTGTAAATCTTGATGAGGAGAGGTAAAATACGATGCGTGTCAGTTCTGAATAGGCTCTTTTCGGTGCAGAGGTCTTAATGGCTGTGCTGGCCCTCCTGTAGCTGTACAGTTGTAAAAGTAGACTTACTAGTAGACATATGTTAGGGCAATACAAGGCCTGAAAGCACTGAAATTCACTGTAGTGCTGCTGTTTCTAAATCAGGAGAATGTAATTGTTGCAGAAGCAATGCACCTGGACTGAAATATACCTTTCTTGTTAGTGGTATTGACTGACCCAGTCTCTTTGCTGGTTCCCTATCAGTTCTCATGAGGCCTTCTGACTTCTGAACAGGACCCATCTCCTCCCAGGTGGGATGGGCAGAAGTGAGTTACAAACTTCTAACATGGTGCTTTGAACTAATCCTTCCCTGGACTTCGGACTGTTGTGCTTTCTGGTGATGAAAACCACATCCATCATTCACTGGCTTGAAAAAGAAAGCAGATTTTCTCAAAAGCTTGGATCTGTGTCAGCAGAAATTAGGAAGAACAGTCTTTTGAAATTAAGCTATGATAAATTGTGATCTAGACAGCTAGAGATTTTCATGCTCGTCTAAGATGACAGATAGCCAGGTACTGCAAAAATAAGAGTTAATGAAGATGCTTCTTTCTCTGAATGTCATTCACCCTTCCTGTCAGCCTTGGCCTTGCCCTGGAACTCAGGGAAACTGGCCAGTCCTGATACCATATTCTGTAAATGCTTACAATTTACACTTGCTATATGTGTTGAATATACAGACTTGTTAACATACTTCAGCAAGCTTTTTGTGTAATTATGCAAGCACAGACACAAAATCACTGACCCTCAGTGGTACTGCCTATACTGGTAAGTGCACATGTATCTCTGCGTGCATGTATTTTAGCATTTTTCATTTAGATGTTAGAACATGATATTGCTTACTTAATTTTTTACATGTTTTTGTAGACTTCTAGCTGGTCCTTTGTGTACACTGCTGCTTTCCATAACTAGATATTGCATGCAAATTCATATTCTTTATCTGGCACCCTGATTGTTACTTTGATAATGCTTCAGTTTTTCATAGGTACATGAGAACTAAGAAGCAGAAAGAGAAAATAATTTGCAGAGAGCCTTGAAACATTACGCCATAACCACAAAGGACATCAACATTTACTTTGTATGTTTTCTAAGGGTTTATACCAAGGCAGGGTGAAATTTAATGGAAAGATCAAAGTGACTAGGCTTTGGATCAAACTCTAATACAATTCATTTCTTACTGACTTTTATTTGATATCAGAAAGAATTAAGGCACTTACTCTTTATGATTTTAAGAGGTCTAATTTTAGTGGATAGAGGGGATCAGAAATGTTAACTTCTGTTCCAGAGCAGCTGGCTGAATTACACATATGTGTTTTCTAAACTATCATAGGCAAAGCATATTTACTTTACCAATCTTGCGAAAAGGATGAAAAGTGGAGATGGTGCCAAATCTGCAAAGAAAATGTCATATGAAAGGGGATTTCATGCTTACTTTGGTATCAGCTATTGTACTGCTCTTTAACTGAACCTGACTTCCCTGTTTTCTGCTATAGAATCACTATGGCTTTTCCCGGATTTTCTGGTTATTTAAATTTAGTCTTCCAACTCCAGAGCTCCCTTTTCTAATGTTATTTTATTCTAGCTAGAGGAAAGTGGTTTAAGTGATAAGTATATTTTTAATGGACAAAGCCTTCTTATTATTAAGAAATTAAAGAATATTGTACTTCTTCTGGACTTAGAAACCTCAGGTTGGAGAAGAGGATGCAATTGCTTTCTTGTTTTATTTGGTTTATTTCACCTTTCGAATAATGTTCCAGCTCTCCAAGGAATATTCCGGTATTTCTGTGCCTGTACTCTTGGACATTACATTCCCATCCCACAGACATTTTGCACGTTTTGTTCATCTATAATAAGCCAGCATTAAAAAATAAACTCTGGGTGTGGAAACATTTTTTCGCCCAGTCTTCTGGAATTACAGAGCAAACGGTCCCCCAGCATATTCCCAGTTTCGGGACTTGTTTACAAGATAGTCACTTGTTGTCTCATTATAGTGAGAACCTTATCAATATGTGAATGAGCTCAAAGGGTAGATTAAGAACGGTTGTTTTCAATTCGTTCATCTCATGGGTTTTGATGTTTATCTTTGTGATGGTATGGTGATATAACACAAACCTTAGCTAAAGTTTGGCAGTTGGTTCCTCTTGGGTTCTCTTTGTTTCAGCCTCTCAGTCCTTACTGCTTAGCAATGATCTTTTCTTCTTGACTAGCTGGAGCTGGCTGGATTCACAAGCTTAATATTGCAGTAATTACTCTGGAATTCATTATAAGATGTTTAGTATCGGAGCTTGGCTACTTAAAGAAGAGAGCAGCAAGTTTCCAGGCAGAGATCAGGTTCTGACAACTGCTTGCAGAAGGATTTAGCGAGGTTACACCTGTTTATCTGCTGCAAGCTCGTCTTTTTTTCTTTCTCTTACTGCCATTTTCCCACGTCTTCAGTGATTCACAGCCTCCTACACTGCGGTCTGCTGGGACTGCCAGAGATGACTTTGTTATTAGATGATGTTTCTTGAATGACCCAAGTTTTCCTTGTAATCTGATTCCATCAAAGGGGATGGTGTTAGGCCTCTGGGACTTTCGGGAATGGCTTGCTTTGCACACACTTAAGGGAAGCTTGTTCAAAGTGACCTAAAAGCTTAAAAGTCTCAAAGCAATCACCAGTTTTCAATTCTGGTCCCCAAAACATGACTTACTGAAACATCCGAGCTCTTTCAGGTGAGTCTGCTTGCTCCATGCTCAGCTCTCTTGCTTGCCTCTCCTCTAGTCCTAAGCTCCTCTGTGCAAGAAGGGTCATGATCCCGCATGGACATGCACGATCACATGACATGGGCACCCGTGTCAAATGACCCCCAATACTGAGAAATACAAACACGGCTAGTCTCTTCCTTTTTTAGCACTGCTTAGACAGTGTGTCCCTCTGCTACTCAAATTCCTTGCCAGACCTGCCAAGTGGCGAATTGCACTAGTGAATGGACATTCATTCACTTGGAACTGCATTGAAGCTACAAAACTGTTTTCTTTAGATCACTGATTTGCTGTTGTTCAGTTGATTAGCAATGTAATTAATCATTTATTTTTGTTGTTAATCTGTGCTACACTTTAGTCTGTGAAGAAAGGTGCAGAGGATGTTCAATATAAATCTGAACTGTGCAGTTCTCTTTTAAGGTACATGTCGTAAAGATGCCAGGGAATTAATTCCCTCACTACTTCTGCCACAAATGGGATTTAACGTGAGCCGTGAAGCTTCAGCTCATGTTCAGTGTTTTATTGTGTGTCAGGCAAAGCCCAGAAGCTTTCTCCATGAGGGCTGTGCGTGCTGTTGACTGATGAAATATTTCACCCACTTCAACAGTGGGAGGTTGTTTAATTAAAGAGACTAGGTAGCATGTACTATATCAAACACTTCTTTAATTCTGAAAACTTGGAAATGAGAATTAAAAGATTCATGCAGAAGCGTGCTTACAGGGGATTAATGACTTTTGTTAAGCTGGTGATTATTCATTTCCATTTGAATACGTTGCTCTGAGAATACACTTGGGATCCAAAAAATTAAGAAATGGAGATATGGGGGCTTGGCCAGGACTGAAATGTGTTTCCCTACAGTGGTACGGAATTAAAACCCCTTGGCTGATGCTTCAGGTAACTGTGACTGTCATTTCAGCCCTGCACGTGGCCCTGTGGCTTTTTGCTCAGTTTTCAAGCATGCTGTAATGCTGACAATGGGGCTTGGAGAGAGCAGTAAAAATAAAGGTGTGAAATACTAAGAAAAGCTCTATTTCATGCCAGTGGTTGAGGGGAACACAGCAAAGGTTTACATTATGTTCACCTGGGCTGCCATGTTGTCTAGCTTTCGCTGACATCCAGCATCTTCCTGCAGGCTTGGAGACTTGGATCAGACCTATTTTACCTGGCTTATCAGTGCAACCTGTTTTCTCATGCCTGGCTTCATCCATGATAAAAGAAACAGCCTCTTCATTGTAGGGCTGGGATTTAACATTTAACAAATGGGCAGTAGTAAGTAAGCTCTTTTTGAAGAGGTGCTCTGTCGAATGGTATCTGAGCATGGGGTAGAACAAGAGAAAGCTGAAGTACCCAAGTGTGAATTTTTAATGCAGCAAGAAGGATAGGGGGGTAACAGGAAAGGTCAGGAGAAGGAATGAGCCTCCACCAATACTCACACAGAAAGGGAAGAGCATTAACTCAGATCTATTGATTGGCATCAGTACAAAAGTAATACTTCTCCCTTAAGCACAACTCTGCTGTCACAGCTGTTTGGTTACTAATGTCTCTTCTCAACAAAAGACATTACCTTAATGCAGAAAGGTTGCTGTAAGCTGCAGGCATAACTGAGGCTGTGCCATGTTCTCAACCATGGTTACACAGATTATTTTTTTTTCTAGTGCATTTTCACATCCTTATATTTTTCTCTCCTGAATGCTTCTGGTTTATATTCAGATTTCCCCAGTAGTTACTGCTCACATTAAATGGTAGAAGGAGGGGAGAGTTAAAAACCTGAATGGTGATGATGGGAGGCTCCTTTCCCCCACTCTTGAAAAATCTTTATCAGCAACAACTGAGATCAACATGGGGGATGAGAGAGGCACAGAAAAGTAAATAAGGGGTTAAAAAGACAATGCAAGTGGCTGTAGAACAACATCTTCCTCTCTCAAATAAAATCTCATTCAGTAACCATCTATCTCAGTCCTCATTAAAGTTAGTGGGAGCCTTTCCATTAACTTAAAAGGATATTGGATCAGCCCCAGGTCCTCCATGCTGGGTGTAACGGGCACAGTCTTTAAGCTCAGAGGTGAGCGGAAGGAATTTTATGACTGAAGAGCCTGTGTGAAATCCCAACCCTCTTGAATTCAATGTGAAACTCCCATTAACTTCATTAGCGCTGGGATTCTGCCACTAGACTCAGCATGGAGTGAAATCAATGTGGCGAGAGACGGCGGGATGTTTGACAACAGAGATGCTAGCTATGGGGTTTTTTTCTACAGCTGGAATGCCCAAGCGTAAACTATTTTTGCAGTTAAAAGTTTCACGGTGTCATTTCAGTGACAAGAGGAGTGAATTGAGCCTGACCACAGCTGCCTGTCTTGTACGGAGACAAATTCTGGCATGGCACCTGGCATGGGCTTTGCTTCCAAAAATGCTCTATTGAGCTTTCCATTTTATCAGAGTGGCTGTATCTAATACATGGCGGATAACTGGAATATAGTATGTTTCCATCAAGCAGCAGAGACCATACCCATAATCCGTACCCAAGTGGAAGAAAGCATAAAACAGGAGTTAAAATAAAAACAAGGAATTTGGAAGAAGCTTCTAAGTAATGAGCTGTACCCATCCAGCTGTGCTATCTGCAGGGAGATGATAGATTTTCAAATTGGAAAGAGGTGTGTGTGTGAGAAGGAGGGAAGAATGATTGAAAACACATGCGAATGGAAAGGATTTTCACAAAACTCTACCAATCTGAAAAGAAAGCTGTCCATTATAATAATTGCAATATAAGCCCCAGAAACATGCCTCAGTGTGAGGCCAGATCCCTCCCTGGAGGGCTTGCAGGCAGAGGTGAATATAAAAAGAAGGCACAGGAGTTCAGAGGAAGGTCAATACAATGATTTCAGTTTTTAAGCAACTAGTAAAGGATTTTCTAGAAACTGCTGAAAATGTATTTCCCTTAAGCAGCTGGAGTTGAACTCCGAAACCCAAGGGCTCTTAAAACCCCAGTTGCTTTCAAAAATGTTTGTGGTTATCAATATCTAATCCTGGCCTGCTTCCCAACTGTGGTCTGCCTTTGAAGTATTGCTACTGAGAGCTGCTCTGCACTCCTCCTCTGTCCTGGCCTGCTCCCTAAGCAGGCTCCAAAATGGAAGGGTTTGTTGTAAGCACATGATTCACCTTTTCAATTCTACATGTTGTTGACTGTTACTAGCAGTACCTTCCTCAAAAGAGACGGGGATGATAACAAGGTGTCACTTGACTGAGATCTCTAAAATAAGAAGCCACTGGCTTTGGGCTCCCTCTGTAGCCATCAAAAACCTTTGTCCTTGGGGAGAGCACGTAGACCCAGATACTCCATTATAGTGCCTGTGTTTAGGCAGGCTGCCTGTGAGTCTGACTTCTGGAGTTAAATGGTTCATCCCTTCAAATACTATTTTCTTGGTAATGCCAGTATGTCATCCACATAGAGAATAATTAAAAGGGGAATATTTTTTCCCTTTCCTTTTCTGTGGTAATGCTAAATGTGGGGTGTGTGTCGTGTTCCTCCCCACCCCCCAAATCCATTTCTCTTTCTGGAGCATCCAGAGTGCATGACTTCATCTGCTTGATTATCTCGAGCCTTGGGAATGCTGGCTTTGTCTCCCAAACCAGCAGAATGTGCTGAGCAAACACCACTCCTCGTCAGGCTGCATCAGGGCTGGCGGTTAAAGCCTCCTATGCAAGAAAACTTCCTAGGAGCTGCTTTTCGATGAGATCATCTTTAATGATACAGGGTTGTCTTATTTGGCGAACTGGCTTGAACACGAAGGCAGTATGATGGCCAAATAAAAGAGCTGTTGTTTCTGAATGTTTTTGTAGCTTTCTAGGGTTGCGTTTTTGCACAAAAGTGGGCATTCATTCTTTGTTACGGTCCAGTTTCATCTTTCATACTGACAGCATGGTTTCTGTCATTGGAAGCGGTTCCAGTAAATTCTGCAATGGATTTTTAAAATGTTATTCAAGAAGGGGTGTTTTTTCTCTGAGAGGGATGAAGAGCTGTATCTCCGACTATGTAGGCTTCTCCTTAAGAAGAACTGTGTTGTTCACTCGAGTCTGTCTGTCTGCTCTTGTGCATCAAGCAGCTGTAGTAAGCTGAAGCAATGGAAAGGGAAGGATTGCTAACCGGCATCTCACAGGGGCCATTCCATGAAAACTCCTGTGCTGCGAGTGCAGGAGCCGTCCGTGCAACATCTCCACCTTGTTGAAGGGTGTATTTGCTGCCACAGGTGTTCTGAGGTGCTGTCTCTTGAAAGAAACAACAGGAAATTATGAGGCGTTAGATATTACTGGGATGCTAAGAAGAGGTATTATGTTCCTATATTAGCTGATAATATCTAGGCTATGCAAATGCAATCTTTATGGTCTGCAAGTATCTCTTTATGCCCTCCATAAGGAAGATAAGTTTTTACAGCTTGCTCAAAACTTCAGAGAAGATCAAGCCGCAGCATTACATTGCCAGAAGTGATTCAACAAGGGGGGAAGGGGGAGTGCATGTGAAACGGCTGACTTGAGTGGCATGCACCAACCCCCAGCCTGTGAGGGGGGGGGGCACATATTAACGTCTTGAATTTCCTCCTTGAATATTCGAGAAATGTGGGCTTGCCACTGTTTGTACGCGGCAGAGGCAAATAATGCAGCTGGCAATTACAATTGCTGTTCAAATCTTAGTCAAGCATGTGCTTGTTAGCCTGAACAGTGTCAAGGTCTCAGCTTTCCTCCTGCCAGGCAGCCCAACCCCTGCAGGTTTAGGAGCTGCCAGTGCATGTGAGGATGCTTGCTGGTTTCTGTCACTGTTCCTGTGTGCATGAAGTTGAGCATTACCCTGGTATTAGGGTGATCGCTTCCAGCACTGCTTTTTGGGAGGGATAAAAGAGCCTGATCAAATTAGAAAGTGATCCGAGGTCTTGCTCATAACCCAAATTAAGTAGAACAAACCTTTTGCTTCATTCTAGTTTAGAAGAGTTTTAACTCTCTTTGGCATGAAGCCCTCTATACTCCCTCTTAGTCCATCACACAAGTGTCAAAGAAATTGTTATAGCTTGGCCAGTAATGCTTAAAGATGTTCTAGGAAAAAAGTTATTCTCATGGTGCTGAGAGGATGAGTTTGTGCAGAGCCAAAACCAACTTCCAGGAGCTTTTCAGGTGGAATCTTTGAGTGTTCAACCTGGAGACTGGCTCAGTTTTGATGGTTTTTATTGAGACTGGTGTTCAAGCCAGTGCTAACGCACTCTTGCATGGCCTAGCAAATGGAAGATGTAGCTCTATCACAGAAGATGAAATTGAAGTATTTTCAATTGAGACAGCAGCTAGAGAAGGTTATGCAGGACAGCTGCTGACTCTGGACATTCTAGAATCATTAAATGCAAGAAACTCTTATCTGAGAGTTCTTAAAGACCTGGAGAGAAGAGCTCGGTTGACCTCTGTATGTTGCTTTTTAGTCAGTGAGCAGAAAAAAGCATATTGCTAACATGCTATGAAAATCACTCAAGTGCTGGTGGTAAGTATGGGTCTGTCAGCTTGACACTGAACCAAAGCAAAATAATGGAAGAACTGATACAGAACTCCTTTAATAACAAGTTAAGGGAGGACCACTTTGTTAGTGTCTATCTATCTGAGCCTAAGGAGAATGTATCTTGTTAAATCAGCTTGATGTATTTTACTTTACCAAGATTACAAGCTCGCCTGATATAAAAGATGCAGTAATCTTCTGAGTTGGCCTCCTTCACATCTTGATCCAGAGAAAAAATGAACAATGCCCAACAGAAAATGGTTTTGATCCAAATGGAGATGGATGGAGGGAATCATCTCTGAGCTGGTGTGTGTATAGTGGGGTTCCTCAGGGATCGTTTGCTGGACTTTCACTATTTAATGCTTGTATCAGCAGCTTGCTAGAAAACAAAGTCATTACTGATAATGTTTGCAGATGCACATGCAGACTGGTGACTGCTAAGGTGATGCGTAAGTCAGCTCACTGGAAGAGCCATCTGCATTGTTTGATAAACTGGGAGAATGTGAGAAACGCTCATTTATTATTCACCTGGTACAGGGCTTGTATTTAGACCTTAAGGCAGCAGGTCTTGCTGGGGGCTGAGGATTCAGTCCTGCAGAGCAGCCATGGAGAGGCCCCAATGGATGGAAAAGGGAGTATAAATCCCAACACTGCCAGGGTGTGGGGTTTGATAAGGCACCGTTGTGGATGTGGAAGGAAACATTAGAAAACTAAACTCAGTATTGGTAAAAGGAAGTGGGTTGTTTACAAAGTCACTGTATGTTGGATGAAATCCACTTTTGTGCAGAGTGCTAGCACAGATGATATCAAGGCTTGGAATGGGATTTTCATCGCAAGCTGCCTTTCGGTTCAGGGGTGGAGTTTACCCTTTGAGCCTCTGTATGTAATTGTGCTACACCAGGATTTAAATCCTGTATTTACTGTTTTCCTGGCAAACATTTAAGTAAATGTTGCATTAAGTAGACATTTATTTTTAATAACATTGACATTTATCTTGCTTTTCTCCTGACATTTTTAGCATCTTCACAGGTATCTGCAGAGCTATTTCTGTTCTAAAATTTGCACTAATTAATTGCTTTTCTGTGTATCTATGGGAGCAGCTATTATCAAAGAAAGGGAGGCACTGCAGTTACACATCTTTTGATTAAAGATAAATTGAAATAATTAAGATGTGGTATTTAACGTAGACGCTTTAGGGCTGAAAACCAACATCCTGATACCTGCTGAGAAATACCTTACTTTACAAATAATCTCTGTTCTAGTAACTTCTGCCGTGACTAAGGCTAGCATTGGAATGTGGTCCACAGTAATTACTGTTTTGAGACAAAGGGGATGCTTTCTGTTCACCCAGAAATAAATCACTTTGATTGCTCTTCTGTGGCAGAGCACTGTATGTATAATTTAAGATGTACGACGCAGCAGTGGAGCCTTTTAGAACTGGATCATCCCAACAGTCAGCATTGAGAAAGCTGATGCAAGTGATGCGTGAGCAGATAAACACCAACAATTTTGGGTGCTGGATAGTGTTGGGGACACAGTACTTCCACAGCTGAGAGCTCCATACATCTTTCAGTCACCAGTATCGATCCTTCCAAAGGTGAGACCCAGTTGCCCAGGTGTGGCTGAGCTACAGGAACATCTTGGGATTGCTCTTTGGGGGATTGACTGAGCGCTGAGTGGAGCTGCAGTCATGGCAAGAAAACCAGTCCATCATGTCAAGTGCTTATAACAGGAATTAAGTCATTCTGTGAGCACGTTTCAGAAGTATAAACGTGTAATCAGTTTGGTGTCCCTTAAAGGGCTGATAAGTGATAACTCTGGAGAGTCTCAGAAAAGCTTTTGGAGAGCAAGGCATGGGAGAGCATCCCCTTTGAGTCCATGTTTGCTGAAAGCACAGGGTTTTCTTGTAGCCGTGCATGGAGCTGCTCCATGCACAGCCGGGGGTGACCTCATGAACTCGGGGTTGTTTGTTGAGTTAGTAGCTGGCCACTTGGGAAACGTTTCTAAAAACAGCTCTTTTTTAATACTTGGCGAGCGCTTGAAACATACAGTCTGAGGCAGAAATTGCTGATGTGTTTGTATCAATTTCCTTTCAATCTGTGTCTCCTCTTTATTTACTCTGGGTTCTGAGATGCTTTGGGAAGTCTGGGATCTTCCTCGTTCCCTTCCCTGACTCCAGCTCCTCCCCAGGCTAAAAACAGCCTTGATCTCTCTGTCTCTCATCCTGCTCTAAAGTCTGTAAACCTCTAACCAACACTGCAGCTAAACAGCCCTATCATCTCACAGTGCTGCAAAAGCACATACTGCTCTGCATGCCCTGAGTTTCTGTACCGGAGGCATGGCAAGAACTGGAGGAACTGTCTCTGCCAGCAGCCCACCCACTTCTTCCTGTCGGTGCTCCATATCATCCCTGCTCTGGCTGAGAGAAGAGGTGAGCAGTGAGCACCGAGGTTCTCATGCCGGTGAGGCGTCATCAGCCAAAGTTTGTGAACCTGAACTTGATACTGTGGTTTCTCTTCTGGCTCAGCTGAAAGGCTGACTTGGGAGGTTTAGTAAAACGTGTTAAGTTGGCACCCAGCACCTGCCACAAACAAGATTGCTTTGTTGTCTTCAATGTGTTCATCTGAAAAAGCAAATACATGCAGTTTGCATGTCTAATGGGACTAGAAGAGCCAAAAAAAGACTAAAAAAGGATGTCTTTCTGTTTCATTTCTGGAACCATTCTACTTTTCTGTAAAATCAGCATTGTGATTGAGGCATTCTTATTATAATTTTGCAGCTACGTGTTTGTAATGTGAGGCATTGCCATGTAGCATTCCTACACTCCTTTTTTTCTTTTTTCTTTTTTTTCTTTCTACAAAATTTTATGCTCTCAGTTCTGAAGTAAATTAAAGGTTTCGGATTGACAGTTCCAGATGTAGATGCTGTCTGTTCATAAAGCAGGCGTTGTACAGTAGCAGAATTAAACTGCCAGTTTGATTTTACTTCAGCACCTCTGATCTCTGATCCAAGGAAACCTTCATGCCAGTAGAGAAAGTTAGCAGTCATGTTTTCATTACAAACGTGAACTTTTATGATGCAGAAGTTATGCAGCTGGCTGAAATAAACTTGGTGGTATTGCTGCTCTTCCATCCCTGTCCTCACTTGCTGGTTATAAAAACCTGCCTCTTTACGCCTGTTCATAGCAAGTTTCCTACTTTCTGGATCTGCTGGGCTTCAGTAACGTGCTTGCTCAGAAAAATTCCTGTTGTCTAATTCTTATGTCTTTGTGCATTTTATGCATTTTCTTCTCTTTTGCAAAAAAAAAACCCAAAAAACCCCAAAAGGGGTGGGAGGAGAGGCTTGGATCCTAACAGAGAGGTTATTTAAGCAGTGAGTGCAGCTTGGAGGCTAAACCAAACTTGTTCCTTTTGAATCACTCCATGAGTGGTGCTGCTTCTGTACAAGCACAAGGTGCCCTTAGTACATTTGTAATTAAAAATTATTTCCAGCAACATGAGTGCAGATGGAGCCAATAATCAGTGCTTATTTCTAAGCTCATTCTGTCTTCTCATGGAGGAAGACAGCCTTTCTGATGCCTGTTTGAAGCTCAGCATGGTGCAAAAATCAGGCAGACCTTTCATCTTCTTCTATCCTGATGCTCACCATCTTCTCTGTTGAAACACAAGGACAGTGGCAAGTGTCTGGCATATGGATCAAGACTCCTGTGCGCAGGGTCGGAGACAGACCACAACGGTCTCTTCTGTACAGGACCCTGAGAAATGGCTCATCCCAGCCGCAGGCTGAGCCATTTCTGTGAAGGTCTGCCCAGCCATACAGCAGGGCTGGATCCCTGTCTCACACCAGTCCCAAGCAGCAGCGGGTGTAGGCTGCCCCTTGCACCAGGACCAGATGCAGCTCCAGAGCAAACAGCCCTTGCCTGCACCTGTTGCTATCAAAACCCAGGGGAGGCTTCTTTTCCAGAAGCCTAATGGGAGATGTTTCAATCTCTTCTAATTGAGTATTACTCCAAAACAAAATGCCATTTAAAAATCAATGTTCTTCTGTATGTGGCTCTTCTCTCTCACCTCTTTCACAAAGATTGAGGCATGGAGCTGAATTACAAGCCCTGCAACAGCTGGGTAATGACTGGCAGCAGGGCACATTCGCAAGGGGCCAGAACTTGGTCTAGACCAGGGGAGTAAGGAAAACCATCTCCTTTAAGGAAATCTGGCACCTTGAACAAATGGGCACAGTTTCTCTGCCCCCCATCCTGACTATGGTTAGCCACCAGGCCAGCACACCGGTGGGATGCTCTGCACGCCCGTCCTCTCCCTGCCAGGCACAACCTGTCCCTCTCTGCCAGCCACTGGAACCACACGTAGGGGTTATTGAACAAAGGTCTGCCTGTGTAGCTGGTGAAGTGAGAAGCACTCGCTCTTGGATGGAAATGAAAACAGCTCTTTTTTAACCCTATCATTTATGTGAGTAAATTAAATGGTAACTGTGCACTGTCTTCAGAGTCATTTAAAACCAAATTAATGGAGCGCACTCATAAGCTGAGGCATAGAGAGGCAAGTAAATCCTCCTTCCCCAGTCTCAGGGGAGTTGCTTTTTCCCTGCAGCATGTGAGGACTCACGCGTGCTTAAAATGCTATGTATCAGTTACAGAGCCCATGCTGCTGTTCAGATGGTAAGCACACAGTTTTTCTTCCCTCTTGACCTAGTAATGTGCGTGCCCTCTCATCATCATCATCCCTTTTATTTTAGTAGGGACCAGGCTACACAAGGAATATGACAATTTGTTTCACAGGGGTTCCTCCACATCTAATTATGATCTTTAGAAAAAAGTCAGGGTTGGATTGACACATGGGAAATCACTAGACTGAGGCTGGAGTGCATGGAGAGCCTGGCCTAGCCCATCTGCATTCAAAGCTAATGCTGCTTTTGCTTTTTAGGATTAATAACTGACAGAAATTCAGGCTGGGTGCAGCAACGCTGCTGTTTGCAGCTGGAGGTGCAGGGAGAGGTTTGCTACTCCATTATGCACCATTGTTGGCTGCTGGGTCGCCAGAGAAGCTGGCAGGTTGCTTTGGATAACAGCCTGGGTGGGGTATTTTGGAGTAATTGCTGCTGGGGTTGCCCTCAGCCCAAAAGCCTGTTAAAATCAGTGGTCATCTGCTGCACAGTGATTTCTGCTCACTGGAATAAAGTCTAAAGTTATTGGACAGAAAAAGCTATCGGTTTCCAGTTGTCCTTGAGCAGATGTTTCTGCCCAGGATATCTCCCTCCTGGGATGAATGAAAATTAGTTATAGGGGTTCCAAGGGAAGGTAAAAATAAAAGCAATTTCATTAGAAAGTGTTTATGTTGCAGAAATAACTAATAGGTTTGGAGCAATAATGATCTTAGGATATAAAATAGAGACAATAAATACTTTATGCATGGATAAGATTTTTGGTAGATTCTGAATACTGGATTTTTTGCTGGAGTAAATTTGTGCCATTAGTTCTGTCCAGAAAAAATTAGATTTTTGAAATGGAAACAGTAGCAGGACGTTGTGTCATAGAGAGACATGATGAAAGAAGGGCTTTCTCTCCCCCCGTGTTTACACCCAGAAAATTTTGTTTTTTCCTGTTGGTATCTTGACCAAACCCCCAAACATTTCAGTGCTTACTCTGAATGCTGCTTTGCACTGTACTACACAGAGTAGGGGCAGTTGACTGAAACAGACCGATGGGGAAAGCATAAAAGTTATTGTGCGAAGGGAGATTGTTTAGATATCTTTATTTAGCAAGTGAAGTATGTTGCCAATAGGAAGGAGAAAAATGGAGACTCAGCTGTGTTTACAAAGGCAACAGAAATTTTCCTGAAGTGAGGCCAACTTTGATATGAGCTATTAACTTTGCTTGATTTTTTTGGAGGGCTAATTCTGAATAGGATTTGAATGTCATGTTTTTGAGCGAGGGCATAAACAACTTACTTTCAGTTCAGGTTAGCTTTGCATCCGTGCTTCTAAAAACTGATGCTAGGTTTGGCGCTTGCAGACTGTAATGTGGCTGAGATTCCAGCGTGATCTGAAACAAGTTGTCCTGAGTCCTGTGTGGTTTTGGGAAGAGCTGGGACCCTTGTGGCCATAACAGGTTCTTGATACTAGTGCCAAGTGCATTGTTTTGATCTTATATTTTTTGTCCTTCTCTCCTTCCATCCCAGCAAATGTTTTCCTTAGGGCCGTGATCCAACAAGCCGTTTAACTGCATGCAGGTGCAAGCACGTGATGGGACCTACTAGCACGTCTTACTGTGTGCTGAGCTGTATCTAGAATGTAAAACAAAGTACAAGACAACCTCTGCGCCCACCTGCCCCCACCAGCCCCAGCCTTTGTTAGTGTCAAGTACAAACATCTTTCCAGAGCACCAAGCTCAAGGTGGCAAACCAGGAAATACTGAATTAAGGTACAAGTGCCTACATTGCTCTCTCTGACCCCCAAAGGTGGGTGTAGCTGCCAGCAATTACCTGCAGCACTTTGGCTTTGTCCATGAGAGCAGTTTTGCTGGGACGTGGCAGCTGGCAACGCAGCAGGCTGTTCCTGGGTCTCGTTGCTCCGTGAACACAGTTGTCTGAGCACAGGTTGGCTGGACACACAAGACCACCTGCAACACTTGCACCATCAGTGATCCACACTCTGCAAGTTGTTGGTGGCAGGTGCAGGTTGGGGGTGGCCTGGAGACTCTTCTCCATGGAACGCTAGAGGAGGATGAACGTTTTTGTACAGGGTTTCCTATGAATCACATTTTTTCCTGTTACCTAGGCATGGCTATTAGCTGGTGGCTTTGATACCTGTAGATGTATGTGAGATGTCAAGTCTATTTCTGCCTACATCCTGCCTCAGATAAGTGCCAGGGATGAGTGCCAGTATATAAGTGTCCTTTCTCATCCCACTAAGCCACTCGTAGTCCTGATCCATTGACCATTAGCTTGAGATTCTTGCTCCTTGGCCCATATACTGCTGCAGATACAGGAGAGAAGAGGCTCTGAAGGGTCTCTTGTATCTCACGCCTCTTTAATCACTACCCTTTCCCCTTAATAGGAGCCCTTGGCCTTTCTTTTTCCTCACTGATTCCTTTCCTCATAATTTCACCCTTCCTATTAGTCCTCCATTTCTCCTTAATCCAAATTTTTCTGTCAGGAAGAATTTATTTAGCTTCAAGTGCTTTTTTGGTTTCTTGCTGGACTGTTTTCAGTGGTGCCCAGTGACAGGACACAAGGGGCAATGGTCACAAACTGGAACACAGGAAGTTCAATCTAAACATGAGGAAAAACTTCTTCACTTTGAGGGTGACAGAGCACTGGAACAGGCTGCTCAGAGATGTTGTGGAGTCTCCTTCTCTGGAGATATTCAAAACCCATCTGGATGTGATGCTGGGCCACCTGCTCTGGTGAACCTGCTTTAGCAAGGGAGGGGCACTAGGTGACCTCCAGAGGTCCCTCCCAACCCCTACCATTCTGTGTGATTAAGAAAACAATGGATTTGTCTGAAGATCATATCCTCTGGTTTACACGGCCAAGAAGCATCAATCCCATGGAGTTATTTATGGTGTCTACCTCACATCAATGATATTTTCCTCATTTGGAATGCTGTGAGCAATCATTTGTGAGATTTGGGTGGGAATTTTATTTCAGAGGACTTCTACATAACATCTAAATAAGGTTTGATTTGAACCCTGGGGAGGAAAATACAACAAATGGGCATGATCCAACTCCCACTGATTTAGAGAGAAAAACATCTACTGACATCCCTTGACAAATGGACTTGACTGAGGCTTAATCGAGGACACTAAGCCATGGACCCAGATGAAGAAGTTCCCAGAGAAGTCTTTTTACAGCCTGTCCTTTCTTTTGGCAGCCCCAAGCTGATGGAAGCTATAAATTTTGTTTCTTTCCCAGCCCAAATCCTAACTCTAGGCATAGCCTAAACCCTTTTCCAAAGACCACAAGCTAGAGTAGAAACCAAGAAGCTGTCAGGGGAGAAATGTTTTTGCAGTCTCCCTTTTCAGCCACAACCTGACTGGAGTTTGAGGATTTTCCCTCTCTTAACCCTAATCCTAAACACTGGCCTTGGCTGGACTACCACTAAGTAGCACAAAGCCACAACAACAATGAAGTTTTCAAAGGCAAAATCCTAATGAAACTAGTCCCTCCCTCTGCTCCTTGGCAGGTCCACATCACATAGAGTTCTAGGCTTTGACATTCTCCTGAACCTAACCCTAAACCCTGTTTGTGAGTTAAGCGTTTACCAAAGAGACCAAGCCATGGCCAGGATGAAGAAGCTGTGAGGGGAGAAAGCTCTTTGCAGTCTCTTCTTTCCTTTGGCAATGCATTAACAACCCCATGCCAGCTGGACCTATAGGACCTATAAGTGTCCTCACTATAACCCTAAGCCAAGTTGTGGACTGCTCTGTAGATAAGAACACTCACCCATGGCTGAGATGAAAAATTTAGCAGGGGGATAAGTTATTTGCTGTTCATTCCTGCCTTTTCCAAACCCTTTGCAGACTTGTGCCAGCTAGAGCTCTAGACTTTATCCCTCTTCCATCCCTAGCCCTAAAGCCTGACCACAGCTGATCCTTAGCCAGGTACCCAGAGCAATGAATGGTCCAGATGAAAAAGCAATCGGAGGAGAAATCTCTCTGTGGCCTGCACTTTCCTTCTGAAGCCCCTCACCAGTGCCACACTAAATGGAGCTTTAGGTTTTGTCCCTTTCTCAACGCTAAACCCAACTCTGTGTGCATGGGATGAAGGCTTTGAGGAGGACCCAAAGCCCAAACCAAGCAGTTGTCAAAGGAATGGTATTTTAGGAGATGACTACTTCTTTTGGCAGGCTGNCCTCAACTTGTTGAGTGTCCTCAACATCAACTGAAGCTTCAGGACTTCTTTCCCTCCTAAAGCAAAAGCCTGACCTGGCGCTAACTGTAGCTAGGGACAACCAGCCGTGGTCCTGATGAAGATGTCCAAGGAACAACCTTTCAGGTAACCAATGCCTTAACCCTAACACTAAGCATGGAATGGGCACTGGTTGAAGACCCCCAAGCCATCATTTAAATGAAAAAAATGTTGGGAAGAAACATTTTTGCTGCCTCCTTATTTTGGAAGCCCCTTGGCAGCCCCACGCTAAACGGAGCTCCTCTCCTAACTGTTCCTGTTCCAGTCCCAACCCTAAGCCTACCTCAGACTCTTACCTCGGCTCATCTGCAGCCAAAGGCCTGCATCGTGACCCAGAGGAAAAGATTATCAGGGAATATGGGGTTTTTTTTCAGCCTACACATTGCTTTGTCAGTCCCATACCATCTGGAACTTTAGGCGTTGTGCTGTTCCCAACCATTAATGTTACTGTAACCTGAATTTTACCCCTATCCCTACGATTCAAGGGATAGCTGGGTTATTCCAGTGCTGAGATGTTGACAATCTCTAGCCTTCCTTCTAGCTATAGTGACTCACTTTTACTCTTTGAGGCCTGTGTTCCTTTTGACTCTTTTAGTGCCACAGCTAAGCACAGCACAATTAAAGATTATTAACAGAGATGTGTTGCTAGTGTGTTTGTGAGCACTATTTAAGGTTCTTCCTCTCTGACTTTAAAAAAATAAAAATTAAATCCTCTGCTAGGTAGTGCTGCTGTGTCTGCAATTAATTATGGGGAGGAAGGAAGACCAGATGACATCCTTGTGAAATGGGTGCATTTGTCCATTAACCTCTGTGGACTGGTGTGACTGTGTGACTAAGTGGTGATAACATGGACCCCAGACACCAAGTATCTTCCTGCCTGTTCTGGTGCAGGCCAAGCACTGTTTTTTGCCCCCCTTCTAGAAGACTCTTCCCTGGCATCCATCTGGATGGAGCAGAAGGATCAAACCAACTCCCTGTTCTTCTGCATCCGGCTCTTGCTGTTCCTGCCAACGGAACTAAGAGGAAGACTCTGTGTTTATTTTCATGTAGTGTCTCCTACCCATCAGCTGGAGCAAGCCATCAATCCCTGCCATCTGAATCCTACAAGCAATTTCCCATTTCCCTTCTTCAACTCTTTGTTCTCATGCTGTAAAGTAACTTAACAATAATAAAGTAAAAGGCTTCCCATATTAGGAGAGGTTTTCTGTAGCTCCTGATACAACATGTTTCAATATGCTCAAGTCACAGGAGTCTAACTGGGGCCTCTAGATGTCCTCTCTTGTGTTCTAATGCTGGAAAGATGGAGGCATCCAACCCCAGGCATGTACAGAAACTTCAGCACCCATCTGCCACAGAACTATAGCCACCATGTCCACATGGGAGGGCTCATAAGCATGTGACACTAGTGGGTTGTTCTAAAACACCCATGAAAATCACCTCTGCCCATAGGTAACTGGGCTGTGGAGGAGTTTGGGCTTTTTTGAGGTGGAGCACGTTGGTAGGTAGGAGCTCTCAGCCGCAGCAGGTCTGCTTATGAGTTGTCATCCCTGCCAGCTCATGTGACTGCTACTTTCCTCCACGCTGTCCCCTGCAACCAGAGAGCTCCTCTCCTGTGCAAGCAAATCACAAAATCTTACACACCTGTGCAACCAATGTCATACATTCCCAGGCTCAAACTCCGGGGCCATGATGGGATACCTATCATCCTGAATAAAGAGACCCAGGGAGATAGTGTTGGGTAGAGAGAAGGAGAAAGCAAGCAGTAGGAGAAATATTTTCTATCAGGATATGCAATGAGCCATGTGTCCGGAAAATGGAACAGTGAATGTTAACAGATCCTCACCCTGTGGTGTGCCCTCTGGTGACTGGGATTTCAGATGGCCCCAAATGAGGGTTATCTCCTGTATACTCCCAGATCCTCAGCAAAACAAGGAAACCTGCTTGTTGGGATCAGCGCAGCTGCATCCAAGGCTGTGAGTCCCTGATCTGAACCACAGTACAAAGCTTTAGCTTTATAACTGAGACTATTTGGGGTAAACCAGTAGCATGTGCAATTACTTTTTCAGAAAGGGTGTGAGGGCATGGATGCAGTTGCACGGATGGGACCTTATTCCCACGTGTATAGTAGAGAAAGCTACATGGACGTGAACTCCAAGCTAATACAGCCACGACCTACACAAAAGTTTGTACTATTTTGATGACTCTGGCAGTAAATGACAACTCTCTACCTAAAGGTAGAGTAAATCGCTAAAAAACCCAAAACCAATCCATGTGTCATAATTTAAAAAAGAAGAGACAAGCTTTGTTCATGTTCATCTTTCCAGCTCCTTGAAGCCAAGAGCCAGAGGGATCTGCAGGTAACAGAAGAGAGGAAAGGCTGGGCAAGCTAAGGGTGGAAGAGCTGCCCTTGGCACAGCCCACCAAAGCTGTGCCATGCCCCCCCTGGGGCTGTTGTCTCACAGTTTAACAGGCAGCACAAAAGGAGCAGGGTCTAAAAGGGGGGGTGAGGAGGCTGAAGTTGCCCAAGGGCTTTCCAGCCATAGGACACTGTGACAGGGAAGGTGCCAAGGGGAGAAATTAATGGTGGTGCGGGTGCACGTGTAAAGCACTTGGCAGGGTGTTGGAAAGCCATAAATCTTCAGCCGTGGCACATATCTGACCATTTCATTTCCTTGCTAGGTCAATGACGGAAGGCTTATTCATCAAACTGTTGTATGCTGAAACATGCTGCATTTTAGTGGAAATAACACTTTGAAGCAAGATATATTATTTATTCCCGAGTGCCAGAACACTTTTTCATGTGATTTAAATGAATTTGCAAGTAGGATGTGATCTGATGAAACAGTGAATTCCGCAGTGGTGCTACAGGATGGAGTTCCCCTGTCCCTGGGGATGGGGCTGTGCCACCAGATCAGAACTTGAAAGAAGCAGCTAGGGGAAAAATTAAAAATCAAAAAGAGCTCAAAAGAGTACATTTTTAAATGGGTGTTGAGGTAGTGTGAATGGGTGGGCTGGGGTGAGGGCTTCAGCTGGTCTTGCCACAATGTCATCAAACCTGAGTCAGCGGCCATGCAGAGCAGAGAGAAATAGATGGGGAAGCAGCAGAAATAACAATTTACGAATAGTTGTTGTGATGTATTCCGGTTAACAACATTCACAAAAGCTTACAAAAGACCATAACCTGCTCTCATGAACAAATAAAACTGAGGAACATTTTTTCTGGGATAGAAAAAAGGCTAAGCTTGTGTATCCACAACAAGCAACATGCTAATTCTCAGTACGGAAATCAGGTGTATATCTAGAGATCCTATTGTACTGCATTTAATTCTTGGGAAGCTTCTGAAGTTCACTTTCAGCAGGAGGCATGAAGGACTTGTATAACCACCACTCACACAGCAAGTTGAAAATGTACTTTTAAATGACAGTTCTCTCTGGTCACAGCATTTGGGGTGACATTCAGAAAGCCCAAAGCAAATTCATAAGCATGGAAAGCAGCTGGCTCCATAGGAGTAGATTTTATTCATCGAGGAATAAGTGACTGTTGCTTACCGTGGCATGATTTTGCAAACAAATGCATTTACCAAGCCTTTCTCAAAAAGTATAGCGGGAGGAAAAAGGGGGCCCCTCCCCTCAGAAAATGCCAGCATTAATGAAGGATGTGGCAGATACAGGTTCCTCCTCTCTCCCTCAGGCTGTCTGGGTACGTCTCTCACACCTTCGTGTTGAAGCTGCTCCACTTCACTTCAGCCATCACTTGGCTAAAGAAAAAAAAGAACAAACATAAGGTAATTGCAATTATGCTAGCAGTAGTAGTAATAATAATAATAGTAATAAGTATATAATGATGATTTGTTGTTGACGGCTGCATGGATCACATTGGGATCTGTCCACTTTTCTGATCAGTTTTTCCTCTTGCACCTCTGAGAGGGCAGGAGATTTGCTGTCTCTGCTCTCCACAGGTGAGGCAGAAGGACACTAAGGAAGCAAACCTGGATCACTAAAGTCGCAACCCGCTGTCCCTGCAAGACCCTTCTTCCTCTCCATCAGAACCAGGAGTGAAGGGTTACAGCCTGTTCAGCTCTGCCTGAGAGAGAACACAGCTGATGCTCAGAAATCAGGGTGAATAATTCCTTTTGCACAAACTAAATTTAAAATGTAGGGAAATGACCAGAAGGAAAGAATATGCATGAAAACTATTAGCATTTGCAGATGCAGAATTTGACTAATCAGGAAGGTAAATGGCTGGGGCAAAGCACGGGCTGAGCTGAAAAAGTGAATGTTCTTCCAGCTTCACACCTCATCACTCTGGATTTAAGGAGGTAGAAGAAGGGGAAGAACTGGCAGTAGTGACTGTCATGTTCAAAAGCAAAACCAAAAGAAACCCCTTACCAAAGCTAAATCTTGATCCAGATCACCCCTTCACCCCCGCTCTCAGATTAATAACCATGGGTCGCAGCTTCTTTAGGCTCAAAGAGGAAAATACTGAACTGCGGCAACCTTTCTCCTTCAGGAGATATATTAAACTAATGCCATTATTAGTCAAAATATTTGAACAAGTGGTAGCATGGTTGCCTCCCTCTTTCAGAGGTCTGCTGAAGCCAGCCGTAACACAGAAGAACAAAGCAGAGGCTTTTGCTCAGCACACCATTTCTTCTCTTTCCTCTTCCGCCCGCACAAAGTGACCCCTGATGAAGGGCAGGCAGAGGCCTGAGCTTTAAAACAGATTATTTTGTTCGCCCTTGGAATTGAAAGCAAACACTGCTGAGCCTCCTTTGATGCCAGTTGACCTGAATCAAAGCTCGCAGACCCCTAGCTGATAATGTTTACCAGATGCAGCAGGGAAGAACGGTTTCCAATCAAGCTTCTCACTTGCTAGGCATCCATACTGAAAATTAAGTGCATGAGTAGGAGTTTGGCATCTGGCGGCTGTGACAGAAAGCTTGCAGAAGAGAAAAAGAAAATAGAAAACGAAGTGATGATCTATCTGCATAGCCCAGTACATTCAGGTACTTGACTAATAGCTTGTAATAATCTGGGTAAGTGCCAAAAGCCCCGTTACAGGTTGTGCAGTGCTGGGGTTTTCTTGGGGCTGGATCTGTGCTAACACAGTTTGCCATCTGGGGGGAGCGGGCAGAGTCCTGTGCGGCAAATACACAGTGGCAGGAAGGCAGAGCTGAGTGAAAGGAAAGTGCAGCAAAAGTAACGCTAATGTTCTTGCTGACAGAAGCAGAAGAACATGGAAAGTGTCACCTGAAGAGCTCTCAGTGGCAGATAAAGGCACTGGCAGGGCCTGATGGCACTGGGAACACGGATACATCCATCAAATGCCGCAGGGAGAACAAGAGAGGGTGACAGCTACCCGATCATCATGTGTCGAATAAAACAATGATGCAATGCAGATCTTGCTTCATAACCTGTGATCATTGTGTTGAAGAGTCCAATGTGCCTGCAACTCTGTGATGACTAGGCAGAGGCACCTTGGTACATTGGGGAGGAATGAAGATACCTTAGGAGAAAGCAAAGAAAGGCGCACAAATGCCCGACTTGAAGAGATGCAATCTGTTACACAAGCACTTCATCCAAGCCTGTTGAGGAGGGGAGAAGGAAGGGGGAAAAATATATGCATTCATATTTCTGAGGCCCAGCTGCTCAAAGCAAACTCAGACAAAGGGCGCTGTTATCCTGTTGCTGAAGAGAGCAGCAAGATCTGGCTTGTGGGGCAGCAGGAGAGAGCTAAGCATCATGTGGCAGGACATGTCCACCCTTGCAAGAGCCATAGGGCTGTATGTACAGCTTTGTATAAGAGATGGAAAAATACTAATCAAAAGAAAAAAATTCCAGGCCTCACAACTTGCCATGTGTCCTTGTACCATGGGGTCGTGCCTGTACCCCCGGGACACAGCAGCTCTCCAGCCAAGCAGTCACATCAATCCTCCTGGGCTCCTGGAAATGCATCGGCCATCCTGGAGGGATGGACCCTCCTTTCAGAAACTGCCTTAAAAAGCAGCAGGCTGGGGCCAGGGGAAGCAGCCAAAAGATGTAACACTCTGCCAAAATCCTCCCAGCTCCTGCAGTGAGCAGAGAAGCAGGGGGCAGCTGCTGGTGAGTGCGGCTGGTGTGGAGCTCAACCCCCAGCTTGTCCGGGGTTCAGGGCAGTGGCAGGCGATCTGCACGGCTGCAACTCCTGCATATGGGGAGGGGCAACATAAAACAGGCCAACATCTGAGTCCACAGGGATGCTCTCCCATCCCCCTCCTCCTCTGGCCTTTTTTTGGTTTTGTGTGTGTGTGTGCGTGCCAATTAACTTATTAATTACCAGCCCAGCAAGACCATGTTAGGATAGTTTGACCTGGGCTAAGACCTCTCATCTATCTTTGCTTTTTAAAGAACTGGGGCAATCATGTGGCCAGAGGGCCTCACATCACCCTCCTCCACTCCAGGCTTGGCTGTCTTTGGAAAATCATTAGCTTGCTCTCAGCCCCATGGGCCTCTCTAGGCGTGACAGCTAGAAGGCCAAAGAGCACTCTCTGGGAGGTGGGCAGCCCCTCCAGAGGTCGAAGCAGCTACTGCACAGTAGCTGATCTCTCCATTGACTTCCAGACCTGCATCAGCTGTGTTGCAGCTGCTGGGGTGCTCCCACACCCCTAGCCCCGTGTAACACTGATATGCAGCCCTCCACATCCAAGGTGCAAGCCAAAGGATGGAGTAAAGGGACCCCCTGCAGTCAATGTACTGCCTGATCCCCAGTGTGGAGGTGAGAGAGAAGGTTGAAGCTCTCCCTGCCTGATCCTGAATCCTGTGATCCAGCCTGCCTGGCCTGACTGTGTTTTAGTGTAAGAATTTCCATCTCTAGCTCACTGTAAGCCTGACCCAAATCCCGCTGACCCCTTCCCAGTCTGCTCAGTGCCTTTGCTTCAGTCTCAGACTGGAGTCGAAGGGAGGCAATGGCTCTCCCAGCCAGGAAACTCGGGCTTGAGGCTGGCTCTGGATTTAGGTGTCAGTGGTGCGATGACTGCAGCCGTTCTTTCCCTCTTTCCTCCTCAAGCACCTCAGGGAGGTCATCCTGGCACAGAGCTGCCTCCCAACAACAAGGGTGCCAAAGAGCACATGCATTTAAATATTATTTAGCATGTGGTTTTAATGCTGTCTAGTCTTTGCTTGAAAGAGCAACGTATAGGAAAAAAAACAAGTCACCTTTTTAAAAAGTCCTTGAAGAGCTATAAACCTGACTGCTTGAAAGTAAACCAAGTCACTGATGAAAGGAAGAGCCATGTGTCGCTACCACAGGTAAGCAGCCAGGCATCTGCTTCAACAAGGAGTGTTTAAAGGCCCCCAGTGAGCTCGCCCTTGCTCAAGTTCCTATCAAAAGGAAATTGAGTCTCAGGAGGGTTTTGTTTTTTCCCTGGTAAGTTTTCCAGCCATATGGTACACCTCAAAAATTCATGTCTGAATAATTTATTTTTAATAGGTAAGTATCTTCCTTCTGTCTCTCCCTTATTCAGGGACCAGAACAAAATAATAATAATAATAATAATTATTATTATTATTATTATTATTAAGGCCTCCCTGTCTTGCTCCCTTGGATTTGTGGAAGTTCTTCCTTGACAAGTCTCCCCAGAAGGGGAAGGTGGCCCATGGGGCAGCTCAAGGAAGCACAGCTCCTCACCGCCTCGTATGCAGCACAGGGCTGCTGGCAAACTCCCCTGCTGAAATGGGGGCAACTCCCTCACAAATTGCGTGTATGCAATAATATACTTATGTTACAAGATATGAACCCAGCTCCTCTTACAAAGTTCAGTGTGGTTTTCCTTCTGCTGGCTGTATTGCAGCACCTTTGGAAAATACACTTCATCGCTTCAGCGGTCCTGTTGTTCGCCAAGCTGTCTGCAATCATCTCTTGCAAGCTGGAAATGAAACTGTCCTTTCTATCTCTCCTTTCATCTCATGGAAGCCGATGGTACAGACCTGTGTGTGCCTGAGTGGGTGCGGTTGTTTAAAATGTGTCACCTCTTCGGTTGCTATTTACTCAGCAAGCACCTGAGCAAGACAGGCAGCACTGCAGGTCTTCTCCCCTTGCTCCTCTACCTGGACTCTGCCATTTTAGGGCTAAAATATCCTCTCAGCAGGAGACTGAAAGCAGTGTGGGTAAGATGCTCCGTGTTCAACCTGACATACTCAATCTGGGCTGTAAAACTGTCTGAATTATGTGCTGCAACTGGGTTGCTACCTGCAGCAATTAGATGTGCACTAGCATATGTAAGCAAGTGGATGTATCCGACTTTGGGAAAGATTTTTAAATAAGTAGCTTAGGCAGTCCTCTCGATTTCTCTCGACATGAGGATTTTCAGCTTTACTGGTTTATTTTTGGACACGCAGACTGCAGAGAAAGGAATTTTGTTCATAGAGGCATGCAGTCTCATTTGTGAAAGTAACTTTTCAGAAGTACGAGAGAACATTGTCCTGTTATACTTAAATCTATACATGTTTTGCTGACTTGGAAGTTAGTACCGCATTTCAAAGACTTAACTCACTAAGCCTGATCGGTGTCCTTTATCTTTTGATGTTTAAGAAGCTTTTCTTTCCAAAGTCTCCTTTTCTTTCAAGGCACTTCGATGGAAGTCTTCTCTTGCCCACCTTCAGAAATGCACGTAGCATCCTTCTATTCTCCCTGATTTATCTTATGTATTCTCTTGGCTAGAGGCAGATCATAAATTTGCCCGAATTTCATAGCTGGTGTTTTTCCTTTTCCTTTTCTTTCAGTTCTACTATTCTCTGAGACATTTATTTCACCCTAATAAAATAATGTATCATCTACTGGGGCATGCTTATCCCTCTGAAAGTAAACTATGGTGGTCTACCACTGCTGTAAGGACATTAAATGCATCAACTAGAAGCAGAATCAACTGTTTCCCTGCTGAAATTTCATCAAGCATCTGGAGCTTTTTTTTCCTTAAACTAAGATTACAAATGCAAAAAAGTGTGTTTAAATATAGAGTGAAGGGTCAAACTCTGACCTTGTCTTCTGTGGGAACTGCACTGTTGTGGTGCTTAAGACTATGTTCTGGTCAGAATTCCACAGTAGAAAGAGAAGCACTTTTGTGTTGAGTTTTTTTTGGGCAGCAATAGCTACAGGATAAAAGACCCACTTTTGTCTTGTTTGGAGGCTTTAAAACAAACCATAGGCTCCAGTGACAGTTCTGGGACTTGTGTATCACTTCATTTTTTTATTCTTCTTCTAGCTTTTTTTGCCACCAAAGGTGTTTGCAGAGGAAGAGGATTGTTATTATTAATTTTAAAGAGGTCATCTGCTCCTGCTTCATCTCCCTCTCTCCTGGAATCATTATTTTCTATTTATGACATCAAAATTGTTGCTGTGGAAGTGTTTCTCATCTCAAAAATAGAAGAACATGACAGCATGCAGGAAAATAGCAGCAGAAGCTGAGGAACTTTTAAAGGTGCCCTGATTTTTATTTTTTATTTTCTTAAACTCTGATTTGAACTGTATTTCCCTGAATAAATTAATTTAGCAGACAATAGGCCTTCTACCTACCATGTCCCTTGCTAACATGTATGACTGCCTAGAACTTTCATGTTCCAATATGAGATGATCAGAAATGGCTTAAGACAAACTTCCAAATCAGAGTTAACCATGAAAATTCAACTAGATCCTCAGCCACAGGTTCTCTGGCAAAAATGTTCCATTCTTTGTGACTACTGCCATGTTGGGATAAAGATTAATTAATTCCCTGCTCCTGATGGTCCTTTGTAGGACCCAGGGCACATCGTGACTTCCCTTGATGCTCAGTTTAGCGATGTGAAATAGGAAAGGTTTGGACAAGATGCCATGCTTGGTATCCCCTCTCCTTCTGGAGATCAGAGACTGGCTACAACAGGAGGGAAGAAGGTGAGAAGGTTGGCAGGAGGCAAAGCTTCTCTGTGTAGGACAGACCAACCTTGTGAGTCACTGGGTCATCTCTCTGGTCCTCAGACTCAGAACCGAGATGACCACCAGGTTGGAAGTAAGAATCAAACCAATAACCAATGGGGATTTTGCCTCTCAAAGTAACACAGGGTGCAGTCCATCCTGGAAGATCATCTGAGTTTTTCACCCTGACAGACTTCTTACTCTGGCATAGTCCTAGGACATTATGACACTTTTTGCTGCCTTTCTATGGTCCTCTGACATAGCTGTTGTGTGCTTTATCTCTGTGCCAAAGATCTTGATTTTGTCATGGATTAATGAAGTGTTTTGGAGCAAAGCAAAGCAAAGGTGTGGATCCTTCCGTTATACAATTGCCTGTGAATGCCAAGGACTGGATTTAATGACTCAACAGGTTTCTTTCAGTTGCATTACTGCTACTAGTTGTTCAGACTGGACTCGCAAAAGAGTCTGGACTGTTACCCTGGCAGTGTTTACTTGCATTCAAGCTTGGGTTGGGAGTAGGACTCTAGTAACAGGCTCTAAAAGTCATGAGCTACCCAGAGGAAGGAGCCAAGGGGAGCAGCCTACTACCTGAAATCTACAGCCTTCAGTTATGTGAAGCCTTTTGTCTTCGAAGCCTGTGCTCTTCTTCTGAATTCGCTCCTTAGTGAAAGGCTTTCTCATTCTTCATGCAGCAGTGGTATCCTTTTGCATATCACAGTCCTAAACTTGCTTGAGGCCTTTGGATGCTTTAATCATGAAACAATAGTTCAAGAACCAACAGGAAAGACTTTTGGCAGCCACCACAATCCTGCAGACCAAGTCCACTTATTCAGTGTACTGGCTTGCTGCAGAATTTGGCTGATCTTTTTGTGGGACGACTCCTTCACACCCATTTTTCCTCTGGGGTTTTGGAGGCCTCTGCACAGTTCTTCCTTCTTATCTCCCCCACCTTATGCCTGCTCATCTCTCAGTGGACTGTAGAGGTTGTGTGAGGAGCATCCTCACCCCACAGACATTTAATGACTCTGCATGGCTGCATTACTGTCCTGGCCATGAGGCATTACCCTGACATGGGAACTGGAGAGCAAATGATCAGGAGACGTACAGGGACTGAGGCAGAGGAACTCAAGTGGCTCTTCAAGGCTTCATTGTGGCTTCACATGGCCAAAGGGTCTGAATGCAGCATTAACCATGACAGACCAGACATACCTGTCACACTGAACCCCCAGAGTCTCTGAGCATCCCAGTGGCTTTTCTAAAACTGAGAGCACAGGGCTTCTCAAGATAGTTCCATGAAGGGTCTAGGGGAGATGGAAAGATCCACACTGGACCCACAGTGATCAGCCCTGCTTGGCTTCTGGAATGAGTTATAAGCAAGGAAGCCACCACTTCCTATTGAACAAAAGAAGAAAATATGAGCCAAAATGTTGCCACAGCAATTTTAGGGTCCTGCCTTAGAGAAATCTTGCTAGAAAAAGCAGCAACTAATACACACAGGATAATGGGAAATAGAAGATTTAGAAAATAACAAATGTTCTGTGGAGATAAGAAGATGCTGGTAGATGTGATTTAACAATGGGAACTTTATCCTAATCTTTTTGTTTAATAGAAAAGCTGATTACATTCTCCTTCATATGAAAAATAAAACAAACAACTGAAAAGGAGTCAATGGTGATTGTTAGCTCCCTATTTAAAAATACAGATGCTGCGAAGAGCTATTCCAGAGGCATTTTCTTCATCTTGCTCACTAACTTGTGACTCAAGTGGAATAGCTAATGAATTTGAGACATTCTGAAACGTGCAAGTGTGTTTTCCAGTATCTCCTGTAATCAATCACTCTACAGGGACACAATTAATTTATCAAAATTAGAAATTCTTGATGGGGCTGTTTCACTGTTCCTCTACCATTGGAGAGGAAGACAAAACATTGAAGTACACAAAAAGGAGAATTTCTCAAAAAAGATACCTCCACAGCCTAATAAGATTGAACCTATTATGATAATGGATTTATTTTGTCCTTGATGAAGACATTGGTGAGCTCAGAAGGTAAGAACCATGCATAGATACCAGTGCCCAGAAACTCTATGAGCTTGCAATCTAGAGCATTGGCCAGGTCTCAGCACTTCCTCCCAAGCCACTCAGCAACGCTTTGAAGCACCAGCTTAATTTTAAACTTGGCTCACTGATTAACTGGTAGGGTGCAGTTTCACTATATAGGTGGCTGCAGGTATTAGATATCTGACCACCTGTCTCCTCTGCAGGTTTGTGTCACCCTCAGGAGGTGCTGATGTTCATCGTCCCTGACAGGAGACATGACTTTCCTCCTCTGCCCCAGCATAGTGAAAGCCATCAGGCCCAAGATCACCAAGGGTGGCTGTGGGGCTCTGCCGCTTCACAAGCTCCAGCAGCCATTAGGTTCACATTCATTTACAAAACCTGATGTCTTCATGGATGTTTATCTGGAGCTCAGCACAATGGGACCCTGGGTTTGGGTCCTTTGAGTACTATTATAATGCAAATATTAGATAATATTTCATAAAAGGAAGATTAGAAAAATAAACTAAAAAAAAGCTTGATTCAAACTCTATTGGAAACAGTGAGGCCTTAATTTTGAGCCTGTTAGGACTTTGATTTGGCTTTTGGGAAAGATTATTCTTTCCCATGAAAGAAACACTAAGTGTTTGTTGTAACTGTGTTGAAGTATGGGATTCATCCATATTTTCACTGTATAATGAGGAATTATAGACTTACTCCTAATCAGTTAACAGCAAGGAGTGAAAAACAGACCCTACACGCTAGGTGTTACTGGAGAGACAATGAAACCCAGGTGATGTTTCAAACAGAACTTTGAAATCCTTTTTCCTTAGATAAGCTATCATCTGCTCTGTAAGCAAAATTGTTGTGACTGTTTTTTTCCCTTGATTTTCATTAACACAACTATTTGCATAAAACCCAAGACACTTGTTTCTGAAAAGTTCATATTCTCCTGCTGCTTGTTTCCCCCTGCCCCCCTAAAGTTTCCATTCTCTGTTAGCAACCTGATAAATCACTTCCACTAAACTCAGTTATGGTATCACCAACATGACTTTATCACTTTGGGTGATAAGGAATAAGCTGCAAGCACAGCCACAAAACCTGCAGGAATGCAGATTATGTTTCTATGTCATTTGCTCCATTAACAGTTTGTATGGCATGTTTGAAAAAAAAGAATGAAAAGAAGACATGATAGAAAGAGATTATATTCTTTAACATGTCTCAGATGCTTATAACTGAGGTAATGCATAGATTATGAGCTTCAGGTAGGGCCTTCTGAGACCAATGGAAGGACTTCAGTCAGCTTCAGTGAGTGTCAGATAGGGCTACGCACTTGGAGTGAAGCAGAGTACCAGTATGTAATCAACACTGGCAAAAATTGGAAAGAAAAAAGAGAAAGAAAAAAGCAAGCGAGAAGAGAAAAAAGGCTGCAGGCACTTCTGCTGACTTGGATATGAAGGTTCACAGCAGACTCCATTAAAGCTGAAACAGATCCATATCTAAATGGAAATAAGGTAACTACTACATCTGAATGAGATTTTGCTGATCCTGTCTAATTAACCTGGTAAATGTTCAGGTAGTTTAGTAATTAAACTTTAACTTTAGAAGCTAAATTGCTTTTAAATAAGCTGCTGGGATTTACCTTTGGCATGGAGATCAACAGTCTCCTTGTCTTCTACACTTCTAGAGCCTGGAGCATCATTATGACAGCCAGCATCATAGTCTAAGCCATCACCAGAAACAGATTTGAAGAGGAAGATACCCATATTTAACTATAGTCAAGAAGACCTGTGAAAAAAATATACTCAACAATTTTAACCAGCAGAATTAAATCTAATATTTAAATCATTAAGTGTTACGACCAACCTGTTCTGTAAAATAAAATGCACTGTGGGAAAGTTAGTGGACGAAACTACAGTGATAATGACAGGTTACTGAGAAAGAATAACGTCTGGTTAATAATCACCAACCAAAACTTGTTTAAATATTTCTAAAATAGAGGCAAATTGCAGCTTGGAAAATATAAGAAGTACCTGTAAGACAGAAGAGTCTGTCTCAAGGAAGGCTGTGAGAGTGGTTATGAATAACCTCCTCAACATGACTTCCCAGGGCAGTGATGCACAAGAAGAGAGGCATAGAACAGAAGCAAGTACGTTGCCGTGCCTTTATGCAGCATGGGCAAGACCACTTCTGGAGTGAGGTGCCCAGTTATGGGGTCCACACTGCACAGAGGATGAGGAAATACTGGGTAGAGTCCATAGGAGGACAGTCAGGGTGACCCTCAGCCTGGAGATCAAGCCTTCCCAGGTGTGACTTCAGGTAGACAGGCTGGCTTTCTTACCCAGGAGGAAGCTGAGCAGTGATTTCACAGAATCACAGAATTCTAGGGTTGGAAGGGACCTCGAAGGATCATCTAGTTCAACCCCCCTGCCGGCGCAGGTTCACCTACAGTACATCACACAGGAATTTATGTTCTTACACAGGATTTATGTTCTTACACACAGAAAAATCTATCTGATAAAGGAATGGTGGGCTGGTATAAAGCTGCAGACAAGAGGATAGCAAGATCCAGTGGGTAGAAATTGAAGTCAGATGAATTAAACCTTGACACAAGACATAATTTCCTACTGCTAAAGTTAATGGGATGTCAGAGTGACTCAACAAGGGAGGAGGTGGGCTCCCTTCATGACTACACCAGTCACCTCTGTCAGTTTATGATAACACATGTCCCTTACAAAATGGTGCTCTTTTAAAATCAATTTCACATAATTTGTACAAAATCATGAATGGGCAAGTAGGCAAGAGGGAGCAAGCTACAGAGGATCAAGAGGGGAAAATGGGGCAGAGGAGATTCTGGCATGGTCACAATCCATATCATTTGCACTGCTGCGGATGGCTGTGCAGGTGAAAGTATGACTGTTCCCCTGTTTGCTGTCTCCTTCCATGGAGAGACTGGGAATGCTCTGTGGGTGGGTGGTGCTGCTAAGGCCATTAGTGCAGTGAACCTCCCTGCATCCAGGCTTCCTGCAGTTGCCCAAAGGGCTCAGGGGGGATATTTTTGTCCTGTCAATGGATGACTACTAGATAAGTATTTCAGATGAAGGGAAGCAGGACAGATCACAGCACACCAGGGCAATCATTTGTTGCTGGGAGATGCTATCATGACCTCTTTTACATTTTATGTAGCCCATTACCAGCTGCAGAATCGGACCAGAGAAAGCTTTGGGTAACATCTGCTGGTGTCCATCATGCTGAGCACAGACCTCCTGCTAGTATGGTGTCCCACAGACACTGTGACCACTGCCTCCTGCTGCCCAGGCTTCACTCGTGTCTCCAAACAGAAGATGGACAAGGCAATGCAGTGCTCTGGAGTGGGTCAGCATGTGCTTCCTGGTCTCTGGCTGCCTGAACGCTGAGCAGAAATGAAAAGCTGCTGGTTGAGGACTGAGCTTCTCCAGCTTTGTGCTGAGCCTGGCTGCAGCCCTTCAATTAGGGGAAGCTAGTTACATTTGACAGAGGAAAAGAGGCTGTCAAATAGTATGGGAGAAATTCTTTTCGGTTCAGCAGAAAGCATTTTAACCTGAGGCATCCTGTAGGCAGTAGGTGCAGTTAGGAAGCCAGGATGTCTGCAGGCAGGATGCATTGTCTTTTCGGCATCATTTCCCCTTCACTGGGGAAGTGTCCTATTTGGAGAGTGGCCCAAAGACAGGAGATGAAAGGCTGCTGAGGCTGAGGTTTCATACCAGCCAGCAGCACTCCAGCTTCCTGCTGCCTGGGAGAGGTGGCAGCAGCCAGCATGTTGGGGGCTGCCACGGCACGTTTAGGCTCGTGATGGAACTGAAAAAGCTTTGGACGTGCAAAACCTCTTGACTTACTTGTTTATCAAAGCATTTAGGCTGAGCTTTCTAGAAGAAACTGGCACGGGCTGAACACAGCCCAGCCCTGCTGACATCCAGGAGGAACCGGGCTTCTTAGTTTTGTGACCCCTTTGATCATCTCAAACTTCCTTTCCCCTCCTGCCTGTGAGGGGCTGGGTTGGTGTGGGGTGTTTGCATGTGACTTATTTCATAATGTAGTTAAATAATTGTGATATCACAGAGCTTAAACTCACTAAACTCCAACGACTAATGTAATGTGGAGTTCGAAGAACTGGCGATCACAAATGGTTAACTAACAAGTGTTTACTGCGCCTCATGATAGTTGCTGGCACTAAGACAAGGGCAGTAAAAAGTGGATTAGATGAAGATAAATGTGAGACACAGGCAGAAACAAGTACTCCAGCAGATGTGTGTGGAAATTAATGGGGTGGTGATAATAACAAATTCTGATTCGCCACACACTAAATGTGTCTCTTGATAATTGGTTTCCAGTAGGATACCAACCGGGCATGCAGGAGACAGAAACCTAAATGGGGTGACATCTCTGTGTTGCCAGTGCATGGGACAGACACTGAATAGCTCAAAAACGAATTCTGGAAAAGTTGAGTTTGCTTTATCCCCTGCAGTCTCCTCGCCTCAAAATTTTATTTTGTGGACCTGTGACCCAGCCTCTGGACAAATAAATCTGCAGGTCTAGCAGGGAAAGATGTCTCCTGACTTGAGCATAAGGTTGGTGGTCAGAAGATCTCGGTCACATTCCAGCTGCTGCTGCAGATACCCTGTCTGACGCAGGGCAGCGGGTCACTAGCAACTCCACATGTCTGCTCATCTACTGATCTGGGATGTGAATGTTCCCACATAGCAAAAATACTTTGCCAGATGTGTTGTTGAACTTCGTGTGTTTATGTTTGTGAGGAGAACATAGGATGAAAGGCATTACAGAAATGCAAGATATGATTTGTTATGATTTAAAAGCCATTCTGATTCAGCAGTGCTACTTTAAAATATTTGCACCCTGCAGGCATTTCCAGATAAGGGCTCAAGACCAGCTTTTCTTTTCCGGTCCCAATTTTTAAAGCAGCAGAGTGGTTTCCAAACTTTTTGAAAAACGGATTTTCAAGCCTGCACACTGCAGCCTGTGTGACCGCAGGGACCAAGCTGTGGCTTCACAGTCATGAAGGCATGAGAAGCAGTCCCTGAGCTCACCCCTCTGTCCCATAGCTATGGCTGCGCTTACTCCTCCAGCTTCACCCTGCACATCCATCCTTGCGGATGCAGGCAATGAAGGTAGCACAAACCCAGCCAGGGCTTTATCTGCGTCCATTCCCTGGTGCCTGGGAGGAACAAGGAGAGAGGGAATGAGTGGCAGGGGAAGTCAAGGGGAGAGGGCTGTTTAGCAGTTCCTATGCTAGAAGCATAAAGCTGTGTGCCTGGCATGCAGCGTCAGGGTGTATGTCCGCAGTGCAATTCTCTTGGCAGGGAAATCATTCAGAAGAGTCCCATTTCTCCATCCTTCGCACCACGGTTTGCTGCTGCCCGATTTGTGTGAATAAAACTGGACAGGAGCTCTGTCCACTGAGGTCTTGGGAAGCTCCAGCCTAACAATAGCAAATGGAGGGTTTTCTTTGGCTGCTTTGCTTTTTTGAAGGGTTGTTAGGTTTTGGGTTTTTTTTAGTTAGGGTAATTTTGATGAAGCTGCTCACAGAGCAGTGCTTCAAACACATTTCCCAGCACAGTGGAGGTTGGGGAGATCAAATTCATCTTCCAGAGGACCTGACTAGCCAAGCCAGGACTTCCCTGATGCCAATATTGACAATTTGTGTGGAGCTCAGGCTGTAGCAGGGAATGGGGGGGAGGAGGACAGGAAGCCCTCAGGCTGGCATCACCACAGGAGTGACAGTAAGAAGGACCCACCTCATCACTGGTACTTGGTGTTTCTGCCCAGGTGCTCAGAGTGAGATTAGACGAGGGTGGGAATAAATCCTGTGGGACCTCTCCGAGCACCTCCTAAAATCCAGTAATTTGAAAAAGCTGGGAGTACTAAAAACAAATAAAATTAAATTTATAGATTTCTGTGTTACATCCTAAAATAAATGTGACATTTTTGACTCCCAGAGAAGGCAGTAAGCACCTCACTTCTTGAGGGATGGTTTTTCCCTGCTGAGATCCCTGTCTGTGTGTGAGGGGCCTGCTCCGATACTCTGTCTGAAGCCCCTCTTTCCCGGTCTCCAGGTCTGATGTTCAGCAAACATAAACCCTGGGCTCCCTTGCCTCTGGCTCAGGCAGCTGGGTGTGACAGTGAAAGCCCCCAAAAGCAGCGAGTGAAGACCTGCCAGCTCCAGACTATCCACTGTCTAGCCCAAATGAATGCCTCTAATTTCTCAGTCACTGCTTCTCGCGCACATGACCTGTTAAAAGGATTAAATTAAAAGAATTCCCAGAGCTAATCTAGTGATGATATGATGAGAGACAGGAGCTCAAGCATATCCCAGAGGTGGCTGATCGGGTTTCCTAGGATGTATTATTTATGGGGCCATCTGCTTTAGACAAGTATTGAAGTCTGAAGGGAGGGAGGATTTTGATGCAATTCACTCATTTAACTGGGACTGGGGGTTTTGCGGATTTCCACCCCACCCCCCCCCAATAAATAAATAAATAAATAAATACATGCTGCTCTTGTTATTTGTGGAATAAAGCTCACAGCAGAGTACCTGTGTGCTGATGCCTTCCACAAAATGCTGCTCAGCCCTGAGAGCTCACATGTATTTTCACAGAAGGGGCCATTCATAGCATGGTCCATCAACATAAGGGAAAGAGGTGTAAATGAGCACCAGTCTGGGTTACTGGTACTGTGAAATACAGCCGTATAAACAGAGCTGTGGCTGGAATGTGAGGAGGCAGATGCAGCAGCCCAAAGAAGCAGAGTCCACAGAAGAACAGGAAGAATTTCCCCAAAATAGCTGGTTTAGTTACTGTATAGTTCAGTAACTGCAGGATTTGTTTACTGCTATTGCAGGCAACACAAAGCAAAATTGTAAATGTAAAAAAAGAAACTGTCTTTCTAATTTGGGCTGACATGCTATTCAAATAATATGGGTCAAGAAATCTGAAATAAAATATCTTCATGAACAGGATTTGTGTTCTTTCCCTTCTTGTCTGTTTTCCCTGGCTCTAAAAGCAGCCACCTTCTGCTGACATTTCCCCATCACAGTTGCATCGTCAGATTTCTAAGTATTTAAGCTTCCTCAGGCTAAAGTCTAAGCCTTTCTTAGTGATTGGCAACAAAATTCTCAAAGCTTTAGTTGGGAAGGTTCTGCTAAACCTTTACATAGAAATTTGCTGGAAGCTACCTGTCAGTTTGCTGCCCATTTTCCAGTAATTCAAACTAATGACTCGTCAATCCCCTTTTTTCCCCCTATTCTTTCCCCTTTGCATCTGTCTAGAAGTAGCTTTCTGCTCCAGTTACTGGTTTAATAACATGAGGCTATCTACTGAGGTGAAATTCTCACCCAGTCTTACTTGATTTGTCTCCTGACTGTTTTCATAGTCCTTATTTTGTTAGTTATTGGCAAAAGAAAATATCTGGGCAGCTGGTTGTAGCACTCAAATATTTGTGCCGCTGAATTGGGGTATTGCTTAAGAGCTGTTTCCTTGAACACTGGACCTATGCAGGAAAGTTTTGATTGTGAAAAAAGCAGAAGCTGGTCATGGACTGGAAGAAAGGTGACTATGTTCAAAATCAGAAATCCTTTTATGCAGAGTTTTCCCTTTGACTGAAATGTCAGTTTCTGTATTGCGGAATGTTTCTCGCAGAGTTGCTGCCTGACTGTGTTCTATCCAGACAGGTAGGGAATTAGGTTTCCGTCTGATATGTGACTTGTGATAATCACTCACATGCCAAATGTTCAGGCAGGGAAACACAGCCAATGGAAGGAGACTCGATCAGGGCCATATGCTGGGATTGTTGTCACTCATGAGCTTCGCTGTGGTGTCTTTCCAATGTAGATGCCCTCCGCAAGCCATCCCACCACCTCCCTGGCCATGGCATGCTGAGGTGCTGTTGGGCTCTTTTGGCTGGGGGATAGTGCCATGGGACACTGTGGCCGTGAGGAGGGAGCAGCAAAGCTCTGCCACAAATGGCCTTCAGACACATCAGCATAAAAAGTAATCTGTGAGAGCCTACAGCAAAGGGCTGGGTGCCCTCAGCATCCCCTGCTCCCTGGTGCCTGGGCAATAAGGGTGATATGAGTCAGGTGTGTACAGCAAAGGAAAGTCGCATGAAGCCCCGACTGTGGGGCTACATGAGGGCATCTCTGTATGCTGCTGTAAGGCACCATGAGAGCACCCTTGGCACATGCTTCAGGTTTTAAAGACCCAGCAAGGTGTGTGCAGCGCAGACCAGACACAAACTCTCGTGAAGTTTAGCGCTTAGAGACATGTACAATCTTCTTGATTGAGATGGACTGAGAACAGCCATGAGGAGAAGTACTTGAGGGTGTTGGTTGACATAAAGATCAACATGAGCCGGCAACATGCACTTGCAGCCCAGAAACCAACAGTAGCCTGGGCTAAATCAAAAGAAGCGTGACCAGTGCTCTTGTGAGACCCCACCTGCAGTACTGTGTCCAGTTCTGGAGTCTCCAAAATAAGAAGGACATGGAGCTGTTGGAGCGAGTCCAGAGGAGGACTACGAAGATGACCAGAGGGCTGGAGCACCTCTCCTATGAAGAGAGGCTGAGAGACTTGGGATTGTTCAGCCTGGAGAAGAGAAGGCTCTGGGGAGACCTTCTAGCAGCCTTCCAGTACCTGAAGGGGCCTACAGGAAAGCTGGAGAGAGACTCCTTACAAGAGCATGGAGTGATAGGAAAAAGGGGAATGGTTACAAACTAAAAGGGGGGAGATTTAGATGGGATATTAGGAAGAAATTATTTCCTGTGAGGGTGGTGAGACACTGGCATAGGTTGCCCAGAGAAGCTGTGGCTGCCCCCTCCCTGGCAGTGTTCAAGGCCAGGTTGGATGGGGCTTTGAGCACCCTGGTCTGGTGGGAGGTATCCCTGCCCTTGACAGGGGTGTAGGAACTGGATGGTCTTTAAGATCCCTTTCAACCCAAACCATTCTATGACTCTGTGGTTCTTGTCACAAAAGTTGGAATTAGCAAACTGATAAAAAGCAACCAACTCACCAGAGTCCCTTTTTTGTTCCTGACTGATACCAGTGGCAGATTTGTCTCCTCTGGATTTTTGTCCTGACACTGATCTGGTTGGGAACTCTTCAGCTGCTGCAGCAAAATGACTCACTTACAGGAGACAAGACCTTTGGGCAGGACAGAGGGACGGGGATATGACAAGGAAATGACATGAAGTTGTGCCAGGGGAGATTTAGATTGGATATTAGGAGAAAATATTTCACCAAAAGGATTGTCAGGCAGGGATTGCTTAACCCATCTCTGCTGTTAAAAAATGTTCGCTGCATCAGAGCCTCAGGGACCACGTGTGAACCCAAATTTTAGTTTTCTAAGAGGGCAGATGTCTTCAAGTAAGTGCTGATGTTTCCTGTGGAGTCATCAAACAACAACAAAAAAGCTTTTGGAGTCTTCCAGGTCCTGTTCCTTTAGGTTTAGATGTCCACACTTGGTGGATTGTGTCTTGCACAGTAGACAGCAAGCCACAATAGTGCTATTTTTGAGGTACGTGCAATCATGTTACTTCCAAGTGATGGCAGTAAATACAGCCCTACTTCTTAGCCACTCCTACATGAATGTGGATGTGTGGCTGGTTGCTTTTAGGTGAGCCTCATGTGGAGCATGCAAGCCCTTATGAACTGTATACAGCTGCTTCAACATTGTATGTCCAAGTACATGCCATGACCACAAATATTGACGTACATGTGGTCAAATATCCTCAGGTACAATTCAAAGGGTACATCCATTTCCACTGAATGCCACTGGATATGTATCTTGTCTTCGGTGTTCTGTCATGGAAAATACATAATGTACCTCCAAAGTACAGCTGTAACTGCATCAAAACTTTCTTTAAACCGATTGTGATTTCCTGGGGCCATTTGCAAAGTTATTGGGATGTCCCACTGAAAACCAGAGCAGATGCCACACTTGTTGTCTATCCCTGACTACAGATTCAGAGAAATTATTTTGACGTTACTGATGCCCATCCAGTTTATTCCTCCTGGATTACCCATAACAAGAGGTAAAATACACTGCGCCTGGGATAAAACACAGTTATGCTGCTGCAGCCTTGCAAGGTTCTGAGCGCAGCTGGCACTTACCAGGAGCCTTGTTTCCTGCAGTAAGATGAGCCTGCAGGTCATGCCTGCTCCCTCTGACCCCAGGTGTGTCATCCCTCCACATACCTCCTGCATGCTGGGTCTCAGCTCAGATACTGGCTCCTAACACCTGGAAGGAATTAAAGACCACTGAAATATTCCCGGGTGCTGGTCGCTCATTGTACAGCCGGCACAAAAGCCCATATTCCTTTCACATGAGAGCACGGGTACATCTGCTTGCAATCATCTTTCTCCAGCCAGCTGGCCTGATTAAGCAGAAATGTGATTCTCTGCACTTGGTCTGGGAAACACTCGGCAGACGCCCGCAGCCAAGGGGCTGGGATTCGGGAGAAGAAGAATAAACGCGCCTTTCACGCCCGGCATCCCCAGCAGTCCCATGGTTCCTGCGCTCACAGCCTTGGTTGCTTCTTGCCCTGCTTGCAGGAGGCAAGACATGCTGAAATAAAGAGAAACTTGTTCTGTGGCAGGAAAGGTAATTTCTTCTGGCCAGGCATTTGGGAAGGAATCAGGAAGCAGATTATTTTAAAGGTAAACTGATAAAATATTTGTTTGCTGGAGGAAGGGGAGGAATGTCAAAAAACATGTCAGCATTCTTTAGGAAAAAATATTGTGACTTCTTACTTCTGACAACAACTGCAGGGTGTTATAAAGAGATGTTTTAGCCTTCAGTGGTCTGTAGGCACATGCAGGATATTTTCCTCGCTTCTTTGTCTGTCTGTGCACGCATGCTTGTGCCTGTACAGGGGTGTGAATGCACACTCTGTAGCAGAGCAAATATTAGCAGTCTCTGATAATGCTATTGTTTGTTTCTTAATATTTTCTTTATTGCAGCTGACCAACAAAGAAACAACTGAAAATCACTACGTTTGTGAAAGGTCCTGTTTGTAGAACAGATGTGTTATAGTATGTGTGCTTTTGTAGATGTTTCAGATTACGTTTCAAAACTTGCCTTTCATGCTGCTATACAAGAGGACTGAAAAAGTAATTTATAGGTGCAATTAAGAATGCCATGTTTGGGGAATAAAGGGAAAGTATTTTTAACAAAATCAAGCTTGACAATTGAGTCCTGTGATTCCTGAAAGTAAGCTGAAGGCAGCAATCACTTGTATAATTTTCATCCTCAGGTCTGCTCATCAGTTAATATGTTTGTAAAACTTAGGTTGCCCCCCCCCCCCCCACTGGTTTTTACCAGCTCATAGTCCAGATAGCCTGAGGACTTAAGCCGGGTCTGCAGAAGCTGTAGTCTACCAGCACAGCGATGTGGTTGTAGCCACAGTGCCCCCAGGGCTGTGTCCCAGCCCAGCTGCAGCATCCCTCTGGTTGGACTGATAAAAATGGTCAGAAGTGACAATTGGCAAAATCCCTGACTAAGACAGCCATGCAGGGAAATGCTGTGCTGGCAGGCTGGGCAGGGGGACCTGGGGCAAGGCAGCCTGCTCTGTGTTTGCTGTTTGGAGGTGTGTGATTAAATAAGGCACAGATCTCTTTCAAAGAACTGAACTCTTACCAAGATCTGCCAAGGTCTTTTTTAGGCCAAGCTCTATTCTTGGCCTCAAACAAATGTCTAATAGAGAAGAGAGCTTTCTTGAATAAGTCTGACTCTGAGCACTTCTGGGTATCTAGCTGGCTCGGGGGAGTTCTTAATATATGAATAAGGTGGAAGAACATTGTCCCTTAGCAAATGAAGGGGATGGTGATGGCCAGAAATTGATTGTGGGTTTTTTTTAATACTCGTCTGAATGTTTGAACACTGCAGTTTGTCCACCTGCATTCATGTACATACGCAGAATTTTAAGGCGACAATAGAATGACCTATGCTAGTGCATGAAGTCTCAAAGGGAAACATCTGCCATTAAAAAACAATAGGAAAAACCCATTTATTTAGCACAGGCTGAAATATAGAAATGTTTGCATGCTATGTTTAGCTTGACTTACTATAGGCAAGACTTAATGATGTACAGAAGGGCTGTCTGAAAGAAACTGTGCAGCATCTGATATTTTCTGGGGCTTCTCTCCTAAATGTTCATTTGGATGTGGCAACACACTGACCCTGTAATAAATCCATTCGTGTATTATTTAGAGGACTCATACTCAATGTTTTTTGTTTTTTTAATATGGCTTCATTCCCTGTGAATGCTAATGTGGATATACAGAGAAGAGAGGCTCATTGATGATAGACACAGATGGGATGCCTTTAAGGCTGTGTCAAAAAAGCCTCTGGAAATATTGATTGCTAAGTGTGGTTACTGAGAAAAGATGCTGAAGCCTTTGGAACCGAACAGTTAACAGGGCATGGATCAAACCTGGATTTTCAGTTATAGGATGGATAAACCCTTATGTCATCCCTGTGGCAGTCAGCCAGTTTGAGGTTTGGGTCTCAATGTAGCGATAGGAAAATGCATGCATCTGTTTCCCTGCTTTGTGAAGGCTGTGCTTGCAGAGAATATTCTTACAACTTGCCACGTAGCTTTCATGCTCAGCAAGAGACAAAAGCACAAGTCTTTGACTTCTGGGAGTAAATGCAATTTGTCACAGCCTTGCAGAATGGAGTCCTGCTCCTCCCCCTTGGTCTTTCCAATCTGATACTCTACCACCCTTTGCCTGCTCTGCTGCTTACCTGCAGCCCCGCTGCTCCCTGTAGCTCTGTCATCAGCTGTTGTCCTTTTTCAGATAAGGCCTGAAGCCACTGCCATGTGATTAATGGTAAAATGCTAACAGTTAGGTTGAAGGAAGGTTGGCTTCAGCTGACATTTTTTTATAAATTTGGAGTAATCAATTTCATAGGGAATTTGTAAATGTACAAACTCTGTGTTACCACCTGTCTCTTCCTTCCTTTCACATCCAAGAGAGATGCATTGATTTTAAGGCTAGGAGACATCATTCTGGGCTGACCACCTGCATAATTCAGATTCTCTGACATCCCTGTATGAACTCATGTTTCAGGATCAAGAAGAGTACTTGTGACAGAGACTGTCTTTTAGCAAGAAATAAAACCCCTCTCCTTGATTAAGAAATATCCACATAGTCCAAGACAATCCTTCTGAAGTTGTTCCAGTGTCGCCCAAGAAAAATGTCCTATGGCTTCCACATGCTTGTTAACGCTCATCTGATATTTTATTTCAGAAGTTAAACTCTGAGCCCACTACACATCCAATTAGATTATAAGCACTCCAGATAGTGGCTGCTTTGCTATCTACACATGCATCGTCTGTGCGCAGAATTCAAAAATTAGTGAACAAAATGTATATGTTTCATAACTGTGATTGTTCTTGTCACAAACTCAGCCTCAGATCATTTTGGATAATTTATTCCTGAAGCTACTCACATAGTCTGGGAAGGGAGAAGGCAGATACATTTTCCAATATTCTGCTATGCAGAGAATGTGCTTAGATCTTTGAGTAATATTCCTGGTTTGTATTTTTTATTTACATATAAGAATTTAGTTCTCCGTGTGTGAGAGCTTATTTTCAAATGAAAATATGTGATGTTAAGGAGAAACCAGAGATGAATATGGGAGAGAAACCTCTGATGAAATAAGAAGAGGAGGAATTTGTCCATAATGAAACTAAAATGAAGGTGTTCTGTCAGCCTTTGTTTTACTTTGTTTCTCTCGCAGTTTAGCCTGGAGTTGTCTGTGCACTCACTGGGAAATCAATCTGTGCCTTCGGCAATGGGATCTCTCCCCAGCTAGGGGAGACTGATTGATTGCTTCACATATTGAGACTGTAGGTTTGATGGGAACTGTATTGGATTGGTGACAGTAGTGGAGACTTGAGGGGTTTGGCTTCTTTATTCTGCTATGTGTTTCTATCTTCTTTTCTCTTTCTTCTGTGTATTGATTTCCTTCCTCTCTAAACATTTCAGTATGGCTTGTTTTAAGTAAAAAATAAATTAATAAGTCATGTAAGATTAGTACTACGGAAAAGATTTTCCATAGGCATTTTCAGTGGCTTTGTAATGATTCAGTGATTTGATTATATTGGGTTGGAGCTTTTTGGTTTGGTTTTTTTTTTAAGTGTAACACTGTTTCTCATGAACAGCCCAATCCAAAACCCGAGACAAAAATTTCGTATTGAACGATGAAGCTCATTCCCACCTCGGAAGCAGATTGGTTTTCTGGTTAAACTGGGTATACCTGGTCTGGCCCAAAACTTAGTAATCTGGCCCAAAACAGGAAAATCCTTCCCACCAGGATGTTTTTGATGGTGAGGAAACAACATGCTGGAGATGGATGGATGCATATTAGCTCCTCTGTGCTTCAACCATCCCCAATGGCAGGAGCTCCAGGACGTAAAAACAATTTTGCAGATGCTTGGAGGAGCTAGCACAGACTTAGGAGGCCTGCCTACATGAATAAATGTGGGCAAGATTCTTCTGCACAGGTGAAGGAGAGCCAGCTTGAGGTCAGAAGTTATGCAGCCCTGTTAGCACAGACAGAGCTCATGGACTCGGCTGTGAGCTGGGTCAGGCCCTGTACCAGGCTTCAGGATCAAAGCTCAGTGGTGCTCCCCTCAGCTACCCACCAAACACAACCCCAGGAGGGCAAAGAGCTCAGGACAAAACACCTGCCTTTCCATGGGAGCCATCTTTCTGTATGACAGCTGTAGCAGCAGCAGGCTGGGATTTATTCTTTCTGAGAGAAAGTGGATTCTGTATGGCTCTATGATTAAAAATGCATGTGTGCATGAGTGCTTTCAGGACCAACACCTAAATGACCACAACAGGCAAAAAAAATCTCCCCTTAGATTTCCATACCCCAAGGCCATTGTAGTGCAGGATTGGCACACATGCTGTTTGAAGTCACTGGCATCCAAGCACAACTGGGTGCAGCAAGGCTTCAAACAACAGGATTAAAGAGCCATAGAAACATAGAATTGTTTGGGTTGGAAGGGACCTTAAAGACCATGGGCAGGGACACCTCCCACTAGACCAGGTTGCTCAAAGCCCCATCCAACCTGGCCTTGAACACTGCCAGGGAGGGGGCAGCCACAGCTCCTCTGGGCAACCTGCGCCAGTGTCTCACCACCCTCACAGGAGAGAATTTCTTCCCAATATTCAATCTAAATCTACCCTCTTTCAGCTTAGAACTGTTCGCCCTCATCCTATCACTCCATGCCCTGGCAAAATGTCCCGCTCCAGCTTTCCTGTAGGCTCCTTCAGGTACTGGAAGGCTGCTAGAAGGTTTCCCCGAGCCTTCTCTTCTCCTGGCTGAACAATCCCAACTCTCTCGGCCTGTCTCCATAAGAAAGGTGCTCCAGCCCTCTGATAGAATCATAGAATCATAGAATCATCAAGGTTGGAAGAGACCTTCAAGATCATCCAATCTAACCGCCTGCCTACATCACCACTAACCCACATCACCCAGCGCCACATTCAGATGCCTCTTGAACACCTCCAGGGATGGTGACTCCACCACCACCTTGGGCAACTTAGTCCAATACCCAATCACCCTCACAGTGAAGAAATTTTTCCTAATGTCCAGTCTGTATCTCCC
>VZRW01009220.1:200135-214340 GCA_013398125.1 Aegotheles bennettii
TTCTTGGCCACCTGGGCACACTGCTGGCTCATGCCCAGCCGGCTGTCACCCAGCACCCCCAAGTCCTTTTCTGCTGAGCAGCTTTCCAATCACTCTTTCCCGAGCCTGTATTGGTGCCTGGGGTTGTTGTGACCCAAGTGCAGGACCCAGCACTTGGCCTTACTGAACCTCATCCCGTTGGCCTCTGCCCTTCAATCCAGCCTGTCCAGGTCCCCCTGTGGAGCCTTCCTTCCCTCAAGCAGATCAACGCTTCCACCCAACTTAGTGTCATCTGCAAACCTACTGAGGGTGCACTCAATTCCCTCATCCAGGTCATCAATAAAGATATTAAACAGAACTGGCCCCAAATCATCTTCATGGTCCTCCTCTGGACTTGCTCCAACAGCTCCATGTCCTTCTTATGATGAAGACTCCAGAACTGGACACAGTACTGCAGGTGGAGTCTCGTGAGAGTGGAGCAGAGGGGGAGAATCTCATCCCTTGACCTGCTGGTCACGCTTCTTTTAATGCAGCCCAGGGTACGGTTGGCAAGAGGTGTCATGGGCTCTTACTCAGCAGTAGTATGGAGAGACTACAGAAAGTGCATTCTCCTGGAAACAAACCAAACCATAGATCAGAATGGTAATCCAACATCAGATGAGCAGACGCATGGGCTTTTTCACAGGCAGGGCTTAGGCAGAGCACTGGTGAAACTGGAAAGCACAGATATAGAGCAGAGACAGTGAGAACAGCCACAAAGCAGACCAAGAGAGGTGTAAGACCACATGTGGTAACGTCAAGAGGACAGCTGAGGTTTCTGCTCCCATAACTTGAGATTCATGCTCCGAGCTGGGATGTGATGTCTGTTCTTAAGGCTCCCAAAGGCTCGTGTTCTTCCCTAGAAGAGAGCAATCACTCACCCTCTGCTGGGGATGACTTGGCCGTATTTCAACTGTTTGGGCAGACATTCTTCATGCTAGGGGCCTGCCTCAGGCAGGCTGGTGGTGCTGCTGAAAATTTCAGCCCATGCAGTTCCTAGCTGCCTGAGAAGGCAGGCAGGGGAACGTAGGTTGTTTTGCTTATGCTATAAATTCCTGCAGGCTCCAGGCGATGTTCCAGCTCCTGTGCTTTGAAACAGTGGCTTCAAATTGAGCAAGGGGTGTCAGCAGCTGCCTAGGATGCTCCTCTTTTCCTTCCTTGGGAAAACGCACCCACCGTGTCCCATTTAAAATTAAAAAAAAAAAAGTAGTTCTCAAGCACATGCTCAGTAGGCATGCACTGTGTCCCTGAAGGTCCCTGAGGCTTACATCCAAGCTGGTGAGGTTGCAGTGGAGATGTGCAGGGCTTGCCCTGCCACCCAGGCTCTCATGCATCGCTGCAGGCTGCTGGGGCTGAGGAGACTGAGGCACAGGGAAGAAAACCTTGGGTAGAGGTAACCCATCACTGTCTCAAGCCCTTTAGTTCTCAACAAGCAAGCTTGTTCTGCTAGTTAACTTCCCTATGCAGGCAGAAATCCACTCTGGAGCATGCCCAAATTTAACAGGTGTGCAAGTCATCTACAAGGGGTCATGAAAACACCAGTTTGGCCTGTAGAGACCAGTTTTAGGCATTGCTAAAGCCCCAAACACAAGACAAGAGGAGGACGTGATCTGACCGGGGTGCTCAGGCAGGATGGGATGAGTGTGGACTCAGATCACCACTGTCTCTGCAATGACCTGCTCCTGGGCCGGTGTTTACTGAGCATTGTGTGAGCCTGACTCTGGCTATTCCTAGGGGTGAATAAGATATACTACCTGTCTTCAGCAAAATGGAGAAGTCCTGCTGCAGCAGTTTCACCCCATTTCCACTTCTGGCCATACTTTCCTACCACCTCTTACTTGGCCAAAGCTTGTGCAAACCATCTACCTGAGCCATCACAGCTCATTAGTGCTGAAGGTAACCAGCTCAGCAAAAGTAAACTGGGTCTGCTTTTTTGGCAGACTGAATTGGCTCCAAAAATAATGAATGCTGGGAAAAGAGGAGAAGACCAGGTAGCAGGGGGCAGAGAGGCTGCTCTTTCTTGGTGGTAGCAAGACACCACATTGACTTAGGATCTTAAGGGTAAGGCAGCTGCCTTGGGAAGCACAACCTTGTTTCCAGTCACCCTCCAGTTTCTGCTGCATTCATCATAAAGTACTGAACTGTGTATTGAAAAGGCTTGCTCCTCTGGTAATACTCTTTACAAAGGAAGAGACTCACATGTGCTGCTCTACAAAGAGGCTTAGGGCTGCACGTGGTGAGGGGAGGCAAATTTCTCCAGCTGTGATGAAGGAGTCAAAGTGCCTGAAGGTAACTGGGCTTGCAAGAAACTCCTCTTCTTGCAGCTTCCCCAGTCTCGAAGTTGCTGACATGATGGTACCATGGCCCCCAAACAGCTTTCTGCTGAAGCACTAGAGAGGGAATAATGATCTCGTGATGCAGTTTTGGTTGGGAGCCTGAGAACCACAGCAGCCGGGACAGGACAGCTGGCGGTGGTGTGGGACACTCTTCAGGGCAGGGCCTGAAGACCACCGTGAATAGTGTCTGGTCACTGGTAACATGATGTAGCACAATGTCAAACAGCTTTTTTTATTACCTTGAGCACTGTCTATCCCATGAGAAACTCCAGAGTTCTGGGGAAAGAACAGAAATGTGTACAAACCATTAAGACAGCAATAATGTGTAGAAAGAGGAAGATTAAAACCAAATTGCTAAAATGAAGAATGTTAAGACTTCTCATTTACTAATCATTGAGTGTTTCCAGGTTTTGTTTGTCTGCTTGTTTGTTTTTTGGCCTTTTTTGATTTGTTGGGGTTTTTTTTAAAGTGTGTGTGCATTCTGGATGTGAATAATAAAATAAGGGAATGAAAACAAGTCAAAAATAGCTCAGAAATAAGAGTTGCAGAAAAAATGTTTTGAAGCATAAAAAGAAGAGTCCCTAGAGACAGGAGTGAGAAGGAGTGAAAGAAAGATGAATCAAATGAAATCAGGCTGTGTTAAAAAGAGACATTTTAATGTACTACAGACCCTCTCCATCTCCCTTCCCATTAGACCTGACTTGCAGACTTGCCATATACTCCCAGGCTTATCCCAAAAATATAATGGAAGCAGTGGAAGAGAAAAGGAAGAAAGATTTCTTAGAGAGTGAATTTTTACCTCCCTTTATGGAAAGGAAGCAGCCGTGATCAGATAATGCTGCTGAACAAACCTGCTTCTCACTGTGCTTTTCAAGAGAGCAATGAGGTTAATTCTGTATTGAGGGCAGCAAAGTACTGTCAATTAGTGAAGGAAGGAGGATGGACAGACCAACAGACACCATTTCTTATCTGACAGGGTCAGCCAGGAGCTGCAAAAGATATCCGCAGTAGAGAAGCACAGGGCAAAAAAAAAGAAAAGAAAGGGGAATTTAAGCTATTATTTTCTACGGAAAATATGTACACTAATGTTTATTAATAATATGGACCAAAGTAATGGTGCTACCAGGTGAGACACAATGGATGAAATGTTTCCCAAACTAGGCATGTTGGCCAACAATACTCGTAGCCAGTGACAAATAAACTTTCCCTAATGCAAAGGTGTTTGACCTGGGATTTGGGGCTGGTTCTATCACTATCAGAAGGACTGGAAAGCAGTGATAAAAAAATAGTATGAAACTCAAAATATTTTGGAAGGAACTGATGGATAACTTAAATGTTCTTCCTTCTGTTTGGAAGAAAAACATGATTCCTGTGGTTTTCTTGGAACAGGCTGCAGAAAACAATCTGCAGTGCCAAGTGCCTCTGTCCTAAGACTAGCGACCAGGCCACTATGGTTGTGAGATTTTGTAAAAATCTCATTAACAGAAAATAATCATTTTCTGGGTGTTGGGGACACTGTACAATGCTGCCACATTCTTGACCAAATGGGAGGTTTTAGTGGATCATTAAAATCTTCATGGTGCCTCTTTGCAAATGATGAAGTGTCACCTCCTGCAATCCTTGGCCAATTTCCAACTTACCTATTTGCCTGCTAAGTTAATAACCTGATGCCAGGCCTCACTATTTTATCATGTTTCATTATATGTGGTGGGTTTTTTTCCTTGCAAATCCAGCTTTGGGAGCCCTGTGATTATATAAGCATTTAATCTACACTATATTTAAGAACGTTATTGTGTTGAAATGCTTGAAAACATGAAGCCTATTAAAGGAATAAGAAACCAAGATCAATCTTTTTAACATGATTTTTTGTGCTTTGGATGACTGGATATCCCTTACTGATACCATCTCTTACATTTTAATGAATACAACTGTCTCAACAGCTACTGTGATGAGATGCAAAAGCAGAGGTGCCTCTGCTATTCAGGAATCTCTCTGTACTTAATTCTAGGCAAAATGTACAACAATAATGAAGGAATTCAGACACTTAAAAATTCAGCGATGCTTCGGGATCGAGATTTTTCCCTCAGTTTAGTTCAGGTTAGTTAAACAGTCACACATTCCCATGCCACTTTAGGTAGTTTTAGAAGCCACTGGGCTTAAAACAACTAACATTTAAACTCAGAGAAGGGGAAACGGGATTGCCTGAGCAGTTGCCAAACATGCAGTGATTTGCAGAACTGTTTAAAAAATCAGTTAGAATCTTACCTGCTTACCCCAAAAACCACACAGAGTCCTGCAGGCTCTGAAGAGGAATACTAGCTGGCAGTAAGCTCAGTGATCAGGATTTGTCGGGCTCCAGCACGCTCCTTGCCTGGCTCCTGTTGTTTCTCAAGGTCAGGCTCAGAGTGGCTTTCTGTTGGATTGCTCCCAGATTTCTGCCTCAGCATGCAGGCTAGAAGACCATAGCTCAGCCCCATGCGGGGGAAGTGGCAAAACTCACCAGCTCCATCCTGCTATCCTGCCATGGGCATCCCTCCAATTAGTGGTCCCCATTATTATAAGGGGCTTGAGGCAGTTTTATACACTGCTCGCTGCTCCTCATCCTAGAGCTGTCTGGGGAACAGTCCTGCTGATGACATTAATTAACATCTTTCAACAAAATTTCAACACCAAGAGTCTACCATTGTTACCAGTGGTGATGAAAGACATTTTACTGAATGCCATCATTAGCACGGATTTAGTTACCTAGAGCCCTTGGGGATGCTGTGCAGCCATGCTGGCAGAGAGCTCCCAGCACTGGCATGCCAACAGAGGCAAACCAAGCACCGAGACAAGCCTTAAACTCCTGAGTGCTGGAGAAAGGGATGCTTTAAAGAGGGCAATATCACTGTTGATGGAGAGATCCCAGAAAAACATGGCAGTATCCAAGTTGCGTGCACAGTGGCTGTGTTTTTACATGGCAAATAACCGAAAGGGGTACCACAAGCATGTCAACAAATGTGTATACTCACTTGAAGGTAGCTGCTTCTAATAATGATGTAGCAGTTGCAAGCTCAGCAGAAAAGAAAATGTGTCTCACTACACCAGGGCAACACTGCCTTAGTCCTTAAAATAACCTGGAAAAGAAGTAAAGATTGCTATTTGGAAAATACCAGTCACCTTTCAACACTGCCTTTGAAAAGAAATGCTGTTATATTTTTACACAACTTTTTTTTACTTTATGTCAAAAACTCCTGTTCCCTGAACTGAGAAAATGACCTCTTCTGAGAAGATACTGCACTCCAGTTAACCCCGAGCATTATATTCTTCTGTCAATCACTTCTTCCACCACTACAGCAATGATTTTTTTACAATAACCTTGCACTTGAGTCAATCCATTCTCTGGCTTTCACCAGGTGGCATTTTATCTCAGCAGTTTCTTGAGTCATCATGATGTATTTGGTATCCAGGGGAGGTTTTGTGCTTTGTATTCGCTTGGCCCAGAGGCACGGAGTCCCTGAATCTCCTCAGAGCCCCAGCTCCCACACAAGGCTAGTTACAAACCCACCAAGGGGAGAAAACGTGCTTTGCCATTAGCAATATAGCAGTGGACTGTAAATATTCATGAGTTATTGCCCTGGTTTTCTAAATTATCTACACCATGGCTGTTTCATGTATCCTTACACATGTCCTCTTCATTTCTGTCCCTTCCAGCTGTATTCTGCAACTAGCTAGCCAAAAACCTCAGGTGGTTTTAGTCAAGAGGCTGTCAACATTGCACTTGTGAAAGGGCACATTGATTCTGAAGAAGGGGAAGAACGTGCAATGCACGGTGTTAAGTCTGCTGAGACTTGAAACATGGAGCTACGGGGAAAAGCCACTCAAAAGCAGTGACGGAAAGGACAAACTAATTTTGGTTCTCAGCTGCATGGGACCTGAGCTGGGCCATCAGTCTCCTATGGGAGTGCTTCACCATAGGCATCTGGAAGGTGCTGCTCCCTTCTGCTCTGCCCCGCCGGAGCCGTGGCTCCTGCAGAGAGCAAGGAGTGCTTTGGCTGGAGCAACCACATCGCTTTTTCATGCCGTTGATGTTGCCCCTTCACTTGGGATGAGCAGAGAGGCCTGAGCATTAGGTTGAGGGTGCTGGGGATGGAGGGAGGCAGGAGAAAGGCTTTGGTTGCAGCTCCAAGTACTTTTTCACAGGGGGAGAGATGCGTGGGGCAATTCAGGCTTCTGCATCTTACTGTGCGTGGTGAAGCCAGCCACAGAGCTTTGTCCCACCCCAACAATTAGCTGTGCCTGTAATAGCACTGACGGGCTCTACATCTCATCTCAGGGAGCTGCCACACCACTGCATGGCTCCCTCGCATACACACGTGAACATGTTTATACACACACATGTACTCAATACACCTATTTATTTACAGTTACAGTATACACAGTGTGTGTGTGTATATTCATCTGCAACCAATCTGGAAACAATCCTTGGGTCAGGGAGCTGAAGCCCTGTTGCTTGCCAGATTTCTCACAAGTAGAGCCCAGCTCTCCCTCGCTCACCCTCGCCTCCCCCTAAATCCTCCCATGTTCCTTGCTGTGCCCTGGCACAGCTTCAGCAAGAGCTGAGGTGCCCGTAAGGGTCTCCTGAGTGTCGTGAGTCTCTGCTGTGAGGGAAGAGAGAGGTTTGTGTTTGAGGACGAGCAAGGATTTCACTCGGCTTCATCTGGGCTGTTTCTGGCATTCGTAGGGGAAGGAGCTGAGAGAAGCTGAATTCAGTGAGGGGAGCTTAAATCCAAATCAGGAAAAGGCAGCAGCGTAAGTTTAGGCACCATTACAGTTATGACCCTGCTGAACAAGGACTTTTAGTTTGTGAGTGTGGCTTTTGATTCCTGAGTTCTTATTATAAGCTAAACCTGTCTATATGTAGAAACATAAATCTGAACTATTTTTTTAAAGCTGATCAGTTAAAATGCATTGTGGTTTACTGTGGACTTGGGAGGGAGGGAGGGAAGGAGGGAGGGGAGAAAAGCCCTGAACTAATTCACCTTTGGTTGATTCTGATTTGTTTTTCCATTAAGACAAGCTCTCCATTTTCATCTGCTGTTACAGAAAACTAACAAACTGGCTGAATATGCAGAGAAATGTTAAATGACATGCTACAGCTATTTTTTTTTTTTTAATTCCCCTGTAAGAAAAGCCTGCATGAACTGTTGAAAGGTCTTATCATAGAATCGTGGAATGGTTTGGGTTGGAAGGGACCTTAAAGACCATCCTGCCATGGGCAGGGACACTTCTCACCAGACCAGGTTGCTCAAAGCCCCATCCAACCTGGCCTTGGACACTGCCAGGGAGGGGGCAGCCACAGCTTCTCTGGGCAACCTGTGCCAGTGTCTCACCACCCTCACAGGAGAGATTTTCCTCCAAATACCCAATCTAAATCTACTGTCTTTCAGTTTAGAACCACTACGACTCACACTACTACTCCATGCCCTCGCAAAAAGTCTTTGCCTGCTGCACTGGGTTGTGAGCAACCACAAAACACCAAACAGAAAACTAAAGCTGCGGGGGACTGGCACCCCGTGCCCTGCCAGACCAAGGGGGGATGCCTGGTCCTTCGCATCCCATCCGCGTTCTGCGGCTGCCGAGGCCGGGCCGGGGGGTGCTCCCGGCTCGCAGCGCCCCGCGGCTGCCCTCGCCCCCCTCCCCCGGCTGCNTTCCCTCTGCTCCGGGTTCTTCTCCATCTCCATCCTCTCCGTCTGCTCCCGCCCAGGTGTGACCCCCGCCGCCGCCGCCATGCCGCCGCCGTGCCGCCGCGGGGCCCTGCCCGGGGCCGCCCTCCTCTTCCTCCTCCTCCTCCTCCTCCCGCTGCTCGGTGAGTGACCGCCCGGGCCGGGGGAGCGGGGGGAGCAGGGAGAGCCCGGGCCCGGCACCGCGCGGGGGGGACGCTGCCGGGCGCTCCAAAACTTGCGCAAGTTGGGCAGCTTCGGCAAGGAGGTGTTCCCGGGCCAGTGCAGCATTTCCGAGCAGCCTCCTGGGTCCCGCGGGTCTCCCTTTGCGCTGCCCGGCCACGGGCCAAAGCCCGGGGTCTCTCCTGGGAGAGGGCTGCAGCAGGGCGACAGCTCCGATGTGCCTTGGGACGGGCGGCACCGGGACATCCCGGAGCAGCCCGGTCCTTAGCACGGCCTCGCTCAGCAGCAAGGGATTCCCAGGGTCCCGGTGCTGCCCAGGACCCTGTGTCGCGGCACGGGCACCGGCTGTGGCCTTCTGCTGCAAATCATTAGCACTTCATTGGCAAGGAAACCCAGTTTTGGGGTTTGTTTGCCAAGAAGGGCTGGGGGGAGCATGCCGGGGTGTCCAAAGCTTCCCTGTAGCACGCCGGGCTTCAGCACGGAACTGAGGGAGGCACTGGGAGAAACTTGAAGAGTTTTGCCTGGTGGTCTGGAACTATGACAGAAATACTCTGGTATTTTCCAAGATACGATTTTTGCTGTTGTTATTTCCTTCTTAGTAAATGTGTGTGCTTTATTTTTATTCATCTAGATGTTTCAAGGGGAAATAAGCTTAAACTGATGCTCCAGAAACGTGAAGGTAAGTAAAGGAGCAGGGAAGTGCTGCCCCTTAATTTTCCTTTGAGGCAGTTGCTATCAGTCAAAGCTGTCAATGTGTTATCACTGTCTCCAGCTCAAGGAGGGCAGGCGAAGGAGCTGTGTACAAGCGCCCGGTTCAGAGCTGGTAGCACACAGCTGCTCTCACTACCTACCACAACAAAACCTTCCGCTCACACGGGGCCTCTGCCTGCACCTCACCTGGGGACCTGGGACTGGTGAGGCTGGAGGCTTTGCTGATCACAGCCCCCTCTGAAAGCCAGTGCTCCCAGCCTCAGGCAGCAAGCCTGCGTTTTGCTCCATGCACCTGCCTTTTCCAGTGTGTGCATGGCAGACGTGGCATTTATCTGGTTTATTCTGGGAAGTCACCAGCTTTTCCAAGGAATTATAACGCATGGAAATACTGCTGGCTCAGATATTTTTCTCTCAGACAGAGGACAAAATGTGCAAACCGGGCTTGCTTGCGATGCTTTGACTTGTTCCCTTTGTCCTCTTGGCCCCACGTGTGCTTCCTTCTTGGAAGACTGTGCCCGCTTACAGGAGAGATGATGGCTGAGGGCCCAGCGGGCAGATCCACTGAATGGCTTACTGGTTGAGGGAAGGGGATGGAAATGGAGCTGGCCAGGGACAAGCAGCATGGCAGCAGGTGGGAGGCAGGCTGAAACATCCAAAACGTTTTGGTTGGCTCCTCTCAGCCCGCTCTATGGCTGAGGCAAAGAACTTACACCCTCCACAGAGGGGAGTCCCACTTTCTGCAAGCCTGCCTAACTTCTCACTGGGTTTTTCCTGGCATCACCCACCACCTCTTGCCAGCCCTAAAACGTGTGCCCCATCCACAGCTGTTTGCCGTGTGCGTGGGTTTCCCACCTCACTGTTTTGCAGTTTTTGCATGCAGGTGGGAGTGACCACTTGCAACAGCCACACTCCTGGCACCCCAGCAGCTGTTGGCTTGTTTGTTTTGGTCTCCTTGTGAGAGGAACCACCCAGGCAGAGGCTTCTTGAGTGTGCAGACAAGGTAGCCTAGACCAGGAAGAACTGTGAAGCCTTGAATTGATGGTGGAGGGAATATGCAGCCCCTTTTTTCCAGCCTCAGTCCCCTTTTCCAGTTGTGAGCTAAAGTGAGCAGACGAAGTACACAGTACTGGTTCCCTCACTGGCAGTGTCCCTTGTGCGGGGCTCATCCATGTGACATTTGTTCAGCTGTTTCACTTCCCAGTAATGACACCCAGCTCAAGAGCACGGCGAGTTATCAGTTTCCAGCTCATCACCACAGGGCAGCCTGCTGTTTCCCACTCTTCCTGCGACAGCTATCGCTTTTACCTCTCGAATCTCCTTCCCACTGCAGTCCTTTGCCTTCCCCTGCAAGTCTGCCCAGCTCCTGCATCAGTGGTTTTCACATCTCCATCTGACTTCCCCTTCTGCTCTAGCTGCTTCCCTCGCATCCCCTGAAAATCCCCATCCACACTCATATTCCTGGTCTCTCCCTCACTGCAATGAACCCTCTGAAGCCAAGCTGTTGCTCCTAGTCCTGTGCATGCTTCTCGTTTCACCTGAAGACCAAACACCATGCCACGTTTTATCAGTCCCGTGCGTGGCAGGGGGGTAGCCAGTCCTCACAGCCCTTTCGGAGGCACGGAAATTTCTCTAGCAGTCACAGCAAACTGCCTGCCTCCTAGGCGTGGGGTAGGCTGTGTCTGTCAGGTCAAGGGCATTCCCCTGCATCTGCCTAGCTGTGTGCTATGAAAGCCTGGTGGGCTTTTATTTTCAGGCATACAGGGCCTTTAGGAGCACTCATTATTTAAAAGTCACATATTTGAGCTCAGCACAGCTTTTTTGAAGTCCAGGAGAATGAGGGTAACTGAGAACTCCTATTCCACAGACAATTCCTGGGTTCATTACTGTTGCTGCTGCAGCCAAGCACAAAGGTAATGGCATGATGTGAGAGGCGTTATTCGGCGCAGTACACTTCAGGCTGACTAAAAATTTCCTGGCTTGCCTTTTGGGGGGGAATTAATTTCAGCCCCTGTTGCCACGAAGCCTGAGGTGTCAATGAAAGAAACGGCTGCCAAGGAATTCCTAAGCGGTTTGAGACGCCAGCGGCGCCAGCTGTGGGACCGAAGCCAGCCCGATGTACAGCAGTGGTACCAGCAGTTCCTGTACCTGGGATTCGATGAGGCGGTGAGTGAGTGTAAGGCTTTTGAGAAGGAATTGGTGGATACTCTTGGATACGGTGGATACTCTCCCACTACTTTAGGTGGTAGTGCTTCAGCCTCAGTGGCTGAAAGCATGGATGCACAGCCACGGCAGCACTCAGGGAGAAGCTGCTCTGTTTCTGTTCATAAGACACTGTGATGTCTTTTTTTTAAGGTAGCAAATATTGCACAGAAATATAAGCTCCATATTTGTTAAGAGATGTCTACATTATTTTGTTATTAGAGAAAAATGACATTAAAATCTTGCATGAAGCTCTTGCCCGAGACTGAACTTAAGCTTAATAAATTGCAACCAAAGTTTGCTTTGAGAAATAGCCAGCCAGACCCAAAGCAATCAATTGTATTTCAGGAAATCAATTTGGCAGCCTCAGCCTAATCAATTTGCTTTTTAATATGCTGAGAAATCCACACCAAGCTGGCCGTGATTGGCATTCCTCAATGGAATTGCACTAACATTACGTGCCTAACGCATGCGCGTGCTTCCACGGTGGAGCGAGCTCCTGACCACCGTGAGCACCGGCAGCTGAGCCTTGACTCTGTATGTGAAAGGAAAACCATTTGATAGCATGCAGCCAATCTCCCTTCAAATGAGAAGGATAATTCTTTTAAAAACAGTTAATCTGTAAAAATATTAGAGTGGAATCGAGAGTTCCCAGCTCTGCACAAAGCTCTAGTAACTACATGTTGGAATAGGGCGAAAAATGTGCATTTAGTTGCAGTCCCACATGTAGAATAGTTTCTACATTAACAAGAGGTAAAAGTGGTTATAGATGTTGAATTCTTGGCTCATGTCAGCTGCATGAATACATTTAATGAGATTGCATTGGCACAGGCAAGCCGGAGTACATCTCGGACCTTCATGCTATGTGGGTTGATTAGAAGATGAATGCACTCATTTTCAAAGCTGGAACAATTAAAAAAATAATCCTTTGCTTGGACTGAAAGGGTGAAGGATACTTTGGGTTTTTTTGTTGCTCCTGGACATTATGCAGATAAAAATGACTTTGTAACAGCATGCCTATATCCCCCTTCCTCCCCCCAGCAGCAATAGGAAAAATAGGAAAAATGGGTTTATGCATCAGAAACTGAAGGCTGGGGGCAAATACTAGGAGGTAATAAGGACAAACCATGCAGATAAGATGAATTCTCCTCTGAGTTCCTGTGTGCATTTCAAAAACTGAAATGAGGCCTGTTGTGGGATACAATGAACCCGCTTAGTAGGTTTTCTTGAGTATTAAGACACAGTTTTAACAATGAAATAACTGTTTGTTCCAGCAAAGGACTTGGACCATACTTACCCATTGTGTATTTTGCAAAACTTTTTTTTCAAATCTCAGCCAAAAATATTTCCAAAGAGTCATTCAGATGGAAAGGCTTTGACTTGGCAAGTATTTGATATCCTTGCACACTGTTTTTCCTCTGCTGTTGTGAGCAGAATTGAACTGCTTACTGCATTTCCATTGCTCGAAGGCTATGCTGTACATTCATTTTTACCCATGCAAAATGGGAATGAAAGATCTCAGGCATAAAGCAAAAGCCTGTTGCACCCACTTTGACTCAGGGACATCAGGGCAGTGGGCAACCAAACCTTTAGGTTTTTAAGTACAAAACGTTGAAATGTTTTTATAGTCCACCACTGAAAAGGTAACAGAAATATTTAAGGTGCATCTTTCAGTTGCAGGCACTTTCTGCTTAAGCACTTCACAGTGGGCAGAAGGTGTTGGGGGTGGGCCCCAGGCGGGGCAGGGCAGGACAATTCCTGCACTCGGGACCCTGATAATCCCACAGAGAAGATAAGTACAAGTCACAAAACCCCTTAGATCTAAAGATTTCTTTTTGACAAATACGCAAAGGATCTGAAGTTCTGAAAGAGACAAAAGGAACCTCTTGCATCGCTTCTGTTTCTCTCTCTCCATTGTAAAGTTTCAGGCTCGGAAAGCAAGTATTTTCTTTTTTTGGCAGAGATTTGAAGATGACATCTCCTACTGGACAAACTTAGGGCGTGCTCGTAATGAATACTACGGTGGATACTACCAACACCACTACGATGAAGATTCGCCAATTGGTCCACAAAATCCACACACCTTCAGGCACGGAGCAGGTGTCAACTATGACGATTACTAATGCCATTTATCCTATTATAGCTGGTGCCTGTAGGGCTGCACTGGGCAAGGCCGAGTCCTCCCTCAGTCAGAACGACCCTGCTTTCCTCCTATTCATGTAAAACTGCAAGAGTAAAGGAACTGCCAGGCTTCGAAGAAAGCAACATGACTTTTTTTTAATTATCGTTACTTAGTAGTACACTATATACAAAGTGTTATAGAAATAAAGCTTTTTTGATAAAATAAGCAGGTTGCCATTATTTAGTAGAGTTCATAAGAGCAAGTTTCATTCCAATTGTATTACTACAGAGTCCTTTGTAATTTATTTAATTTAATTCATTTCACAAAATCACAGACTGGTTGGGGTTGGGAGGGACCTCTGGAGATCATCTAGTCCAACTCCCCTGCTAGAGCAAGTTCACCTAGAGCAGGTGGCACAGGATCACATACAGGTGGGTTTTGAATGTCTCCAGAGAAGGAGACTCCACAACCTCTCTGGGCAGCCTGTTCCAGTGCTCTGTCACCCTCAAGGTAAAGAAGTTTTTCCTCATGTTTAGATGGAACTTCCTGTGTTCCAGTTCATGTCCATTGCCCCTCGTCCTGTAATTGGGCACCACTGAGAAGAGTCCGGCCCCATTCCTATGACACCCTCCTTTTAGATATTTATAAGCATTGATAAGATCCCCTATCAGTCTTCTCCAGGCTGAACAGCCCCAGGTCTCTCAGCCTTTCCACATAAGAGAGATGCTCCAGTCCCCTCATCATCTTTGTAGCCCTTTGCTGTACTCTCTCCAGTAGAATCACACAGAATCACACAGAATCACACAGAATCTAAGGGGTTGGAAGGGACCTCGAAAGATCACCTAGTCCACCCCCCCTGCCAGAGCAGGGTCACCTAGAGTACATCACACAGGAACGCATCCAGGCGGGTTTTGAATGTCTCCAGTGAAGGAGA
>VZRW01009220.1:214472-235354 GCA_013398125.1 Aegotheles bennettii
CAGGATACCATTTGCCTTCTTGGCCACAAGGGCACATCGCTGGCTCATGGTCAACCTCCTGTCCACCAGGACCCCCAGGTCCCTTTCTCCTACACTGCTCTCCAGCAGGTCAGCCCCCAGCCTGTACTGGTGCATGGTGTTGTTCTTCCCCAGATGCAAAACTCTGCACTTGCTCTTGTTGAATTTCATTAAGTTTCTCCCCGCCCAACTCTCCAGCCTATCAAGGTCTCTTTGAATGGCAGCACAACCTTCTGGTGTGTCAGCCACTCCTCCCAGTTTAGTGTCATCAGCAAACTTGCTGAGGATACATTCTGTACCCTCATCCAGGTCGTTGATGAAGATATTGAACAACACCGGTCCCAGTACCACCCCTGAGGCACTCCACTAGTCACAGTCCTCCAACTAGATTCTGTCCCATTGACTACAACTCTTTGACTTCTTCCCTTTAACCAGTTCTTGATCCAAGTAGTTCCTTGTCTTTCTCGAACTGGGGAGCCCAGAACTGGACACAATACTCCAGATGTGGCCTTACCAGGGCAGAATAGAGGGGGAGGAGAACCTCTCTCAACCTGCTGGCCACACTCTTCTTAGCGCACACCAGGATGCCATTGGCCTTCTTGGCCACAAAGGCACATTGCTGGCTCAGGGTCTTATCTGCTTTTCTACAATCAATTGCAAAATTACATCGTATCATCTAGTTTGGCATACAGAATACATGATATAAGCCAACACACTTTAGATGTGCCTCCTCATTCAGATTTCTGTCAACAAATAAATCCAATTGTTCTTGGTGGAAAAGCAAAACCCCACGTTCCTCTCAATTGATGCACTGCCTTGTTGCCTCCTCTGCTGTTTCCATGCCCAGTGCACACAGCCCTCCAAACTTGCATGATACCACACTTCTACGGTTCTTGTTGGGGTAAGGACGCAGATATTTACAAAAGCAAAATTCAATGCAGAGCAGCTCACCTACCTGCAAAGCCTGTAAAAGGAAAGGATTCTCCAGGGTAAGGGCTCAAAGCAGGAACTCTACTTCAGAAGTAATTGCTGAGACTCAGAGCACCTAACCCGAGTGGCCCCAACCCCTCCCAGGCACAATAACCCAAAGGTTATCTTTGATGAATACTTCCACTTAGCTGCAAGCTTTCTGTCTAGCTTGAAACAAGGAATAAAGTAACAAAGTAAGCTATTTAAAATGAAGCTAGGAGCAGATAGCATCCCACCCAGTCCCCAGACATCATTTCCTACTGTGAAGTTGTCTCTATCCCCAGTTCAAACTGGCATCTATACACATTAGGCTGCACATCAAAATACATCAGAGACTGGGCATTTGCTAATGAAGCATAGTGGATTAAAGGAGGGTTGGTTGGTGGGGCTGTGCATGGTAAACCAGAGATATGACCAACATTTCCACCACAGCAATATCAGTTTTGTTGCAGCTTCTCTCTCGTTACTGTAGAGAAGGCTCTCACAGACTGAAGCCTTGGAGGGAGATTTCAGCCGTCAGGGGCTTCAGGAGGAACTTGGTGGGGAAGGGCACTGCTGAATCTTGACAAACATAGGAGGATTGAGAAGGGGTAGGTGAGGAAGGCTAGCTGGCTCCATGACTGAAGAATCAGGGTGAAGAGAGATAAAACGTGTACTGCAAACTCTAGCAGTCAAGAGAAGACAGCATGGATGTTTTAGCTGTCCGTCACCTAAAGCTTACAAGAAATTTCCAAAGCATGGATCACAATAACACCATTCTTTACACTTCACTTACACTCAGAGTTAAGAAAGAAGTATTTCCTAAGCTTTCACTTAAAGCCCCCATTGCGTGGTGGACTGGTTTCTAGCAGCTCCAGTCCAGCACCATCCAGCTCCCTGCAGGAATGGTCCCAGGGAGACAGTTCTTTGCCGAGGGAACCAAACTGAACAAACATGTTAGTCACTTCTCTGCACGCACAGATACGCGCTAGGCTAACGTGCTCCAAAAACTCATCTTTCCCCTAGGTTTTGGAGGGCTTGCTCTTAGCAGAATCCTTGCCAGTTTAATCTGTTTAAACTGGTGTGCTTCCTCAGTAGAAAGACCCTTTATTCCAAATATGGAATAATCATATTCTGAGTCAAGCACACGCTCTTTCGCACAGTTGGAAAACACCTATTCCTAGAAGAATACTTGCATTTTGTGTTTTATCAAAAAGTGCACTGAATTTGGCAATGTTTGAACCATGCTGATAATTTCCACCATTTCCCAGAATTTACAACAACTGGGAATTCAGACCTGCTGATTAAGGAAGAATAAAAAAAGTGCTGTAAATAAATACCATCTCTCCCTAGGCCTTTGTAAGCTGTGTCCATTCCTGCAGGCTGACTCAGTCCAGCAGCTTTCTGTGCCTTGCAGGCCTACAACCAATTTTACAATCTCTCTCTTCTGGAGTATCTAAGAGAAAAAAACCAAACCAACCATCTTTTCCATTATGCTGCGTTGCATGCTGAAGTTTCCCACCACATACTGGGGTCTGGCTGGGATAGCATGTAGGATGTATGATGCAATGTTTTAGGTCTGTTGATAACCCACCAATGTTTTTGCTATTGTTGAACAGTGCTTGCACAGCATGAAGACCACCTGTTTCCCATGCTGACCCCAGCAGGTAGGCTCGGGGTGGGTGAGAGGTTGGGAGAGGGGACACGGGTAGGACAGTTGACCCAAGCTGACCAATTCCATGCCGTACAACGACTTGCTCAACACTAAAAGCTGGGAAGAAGAACAAGGCAGTTGGGGGTTTTGTCTTCCAGGGTAGCCATGGCTCAGAGACTGGCTAGGCATCAGATATGCATGGAGCGCTTCAAAGTTAACTACATTAACAAAGTTAATTGCCTTTGACTAGCTCTGTCTCAAAACACAGACAGAAACTGTGCACTCCCTCCTAGCCTTTTCAACCTACTGTGCAGACAGCAGAGCGCTTCACATCTTCACCATCACCCCCAGCCATCCCGGCACTGACATCACATAACCTCTCCACCGAGACAGAAGAGTGGCCATTGTTCATTGTGGCTCCCCACAGAACAGCAACGGCTTGGCCATGGGCCAGCGCTTCATGCTTCACGACCCGAGGCTGCCACGTCCCCGTTTGTGGGTGCCAGCCAGGCAAGTCTGTCAGTGGGACTGACAGGGCAGCCCTGCCCCTCTTGCTGAGGACACCTGCCAGGTGTCAAACCCTGCAGTACCACTGTCCTGCCCCCACAGACACTCTCATATACTCCGCGAAGTCTACACTGGGATCTTTCTCTCCAAATCCGATGTCTTCAGCAGCGCCCTTAAATACGTTTATTTTTTTTTCTTTTTTGGGCAGGGAGCCTTAATTCCCCTTAAGTTCCTACTTGTAACAAACATGTTGAGGATAGGGGATTAAGCACTTTAATCCCAGGACTCTTTCCCAGGTAGAAGATGTAGGTCTCCTCGCTCCAAATGGCTTTCTCTGCAGTGGGGTGGACAGAGCCCAGATTGCTATGCTTGGCTTTGACAGCACTTCAGGCCATGCCACAGTTGCCTGTGGCTTCATGTTTCGGATCTTTCAGCTGCTTCAGCTATGGCACAGAGCAAGGCATTCAGAGGATCTCCCTCCTTGCTGAAGAGCATGCCAGAAACGTAGCAAGAATGAAAGAGTTTTTGCTTGTTCCAGGCTGTCAATGGCAACAAAACAAGGTGGACAAAAAGTTGTTGCCTTGTCTGCTATTATGGAATAGGCAAGTGGAAGAACGAAAGGGACTGAGGAAAGAAACTGAGAACCAGAGTCTGTTTTTTTGCAAGAAATATGAATTGTGTTTCAGCAAAATCTCCCCATTGATATGGAATCACATTCAGGAACTTCCTGCCATACAAAAGGAGCCCTGCTTTCCTCCAGAGCTATTGCTGCTGTTCTGGTAGCTCTGTGGAGTCAGAGCCACAATGAAGGCATGCCCTTCTGCCACTCGCGATCCAAGCACAGGGAAATGTTCACTACAGAGCAACTATGGATTTGTGGTGGCTACATTCCCACCAGTTTCAGGGAGGGGATGTATGGATGTTTGGGCTAGCAACATTGAATACACACTTCCCTTGCTATTAACAAAGCATCTTCTTCCTGTGGACAGGTCTTCTCTGATCAGCCCCCAACAACCTTCAAGGACTTCTTGGCCTCAAGTGGCATTAAACTCAATACTACTATGACTGGGGACTAACTCAATCCATTATACTCATCAAAGCCCTGTTTTGGCCTCCATAGCCTGCTCTCAAAGGCTAACAAATTTATGCAATTGTTTGTGTTGTCCCCCTCCTCCCTTGCCCCCTTCTCTCAACTTTGAAACTAAATTCCAACCCTATCTGATGAAAGTGAAAGCCTTTTCAAATGTATTATATTTTGAAAAATTTATTGAATAGATGACCTTGAGACATTAATAAATGCCCAGAAGGCGTTGAGCTCACTGGCTACTAAACCAAACATTCTATATAGGCTAAGAGAAGCTGCAAACCCCCTAGACACAGGAAGACTGTCAGATCATGATTTCCTCACATAGCAAAAAAATCTAACCTGAAGACAGACATGAGGCTTTGCTAGACAACACATTCATGAAACTATTTAAAATAAATTAGGTCTGCAGGCCCCACTATAGCTTGTCCGCAGATCAGCAATGTGATTTACAAAGTTTCTGAGCAGCCTATATATAGAAATAAAGCAAAAGTACATCGTGTTTAAAATAATAATAAAATCTAACTGTGGATCTCACACTGTGCCAATTTCCAGCAGCAAGAGTGGCCTCCTTGTGAGGTTCAAAGAATCCACAGCAGTGGATGCCTTGCACATCTCTCCCAGAAGGCTGATCTCACCCGCCAGCACCAAGCTGGCCAGGTCACCAGAGACCTCTGCTACATTGCATATTCCCTACTGAGAGAGGAGGACTTGCATCTAACACTGGCTGAGCTGCCCATTTGTGCAGGTCGCCGTGACTAACCAGGCACCTCAAGTCTGGTCATGTTAGTTTTACCTTGCTTGTCTAACCAGGTGACAGCAGAAAATGCCAATTCTCAAATTTCCTGAAAAAAAAATAATTACAATACATTGTGTTCAAGGCATGGAAATGAGAACATGTCTTGGCTCATTTACTCCGAAGTCCTATGTTTCCAAGCTTTCAGTGCTGTATACCACCACCCTTCATCAAAAGTGGCTCTTCTGGAGAGGCAGAAGCTTGTTCTTACCTGTGGTTCCCTCCTACTGAGATGTGCAACTCCAGGTGGGAACAAAGAGCACCAACATGCAAACCCTCATCTGCCTTCTCAAAGATTCAGTTCAGACCAGACCAAACTTGAAATTACCCCAGACTTTCAGTCTTAAGCCTTAAGTCTTTCACACCTTTCGTATCAGCTAGAAGCCCAGTCACCAGCTTCAAACACAAAACTGCCTCGCTGCTGTTTCTGGAAGACACTATGTAGAAAGAATACGGGAACAGAACCAGGAACCTCTGAAACAAAAGTTAGAAACAGTGCAAGTTAGGTAGCAAATCAATGCAGCCTGTCACTCAAGCCCAGTGGGAGGCACGCTCATACTCACAGATGGGTTATATTGGTACCAGCCATTTGCCCTCTCTCCAATTCACTCCTTCTATGAAGGTCAGGCTGTGAAGTAACCTAAAAAGCTTTTAAATCCATATCTGTAGTATCCAAACATTCAGACTTCCTGAGGGATTTATTTTTTTTTTTGAAAATGCACATTTTGTGCTAGTCTCCAGAAGCACAATTGTCCCAGTGCAGTTTATATATTTTGCACTGAAGTCGTTGGATCAAATGAAAAACAGCCCTGGAAGTAACAGCTGGCACCCGTGGCTCCTGTTTATTCTCAATGGCTGCTGGACTACAGTTGCACCCCTGTGTACCACCTCTTCATAGATACTTTGGCATGTAATGGCACAATTTGCATGAGGAGTAAAATATAAGGAGAAAGAGCACCTTCCCCCAAATATAATCTAGAGCTCAAGGGTTAAAAACACCGCACTGGGAGCTGATTAACAGTTCTCACCACAGAACTATTAAAGCAGTGGGCACTACTTTCACAGCTGTGGTTTTGAGTATAAAGAGAGGCTGTGCTTTGTCAGTGTATCAGTAATGAGAGGTTACAGGCACATTTGGAGCACACACACCACGGTGTACTTTTCAGGCAACTTAATATGGAATGAATGCCCAGATCATGTACCTAGAAAAAGGCTTCAAACAAAATGCAGACCTCAAGCTGCTCAGCAGTGAAACGATGGAGGCAATATGTAATACCTAAATTCTACCTCTGAGTCCAGACAGGAAAACGCTCCCTGGCTCCCCATCTTAGCTACATGGCAGATTTCCACTGGAAGAAAACTTGTGCATGTGAGCAGGGAAGAAACCATTTTGTCTTAAAAGGATCACTGCAGACCCAGTCCAGACAGGGTACACAAACAAACACAGCAGCCCCATCCCTGCTGGAGTCCTAGGGAACTTTACCAGACAGACTGGATGGGACTCAGAGCCTTGCAAGCACTGGGAGGTTCTGGCAGATGGCATGCTCAGACAAACAAGGGGCCCGAAATACCACACTGATCCCAGAATCTTCCATGGGTCCAGGCATCAAGTCATCACTACAGGTAACTCCCATTTTGGCTATTAACCCAAAGATACTCAAAAGCTAATAAAACATCAGGCTATAATGAGATCAAGTCAAGTCACCTTGCTTGATGAGATTTAGGATTTTCAATTTTGAGTGCCAAAAAACCTTTTAAAAATTCTCTGCCCATCTCCCCCCCCTCCTAGGTATCCAGCCTTAGGTATTAAAAATAAAACCTATTCAAAATAAGGGGAATTGTATTTTTTGTTGTTGTTCAGTTTTTGTTAAGATGACAGGCATAGATATCAAAGTTGAAAGCATTTACTGGCCATTCAATAGCTGCTTAAAGTAGAAACATTTCCTCCACCAGGGAGACTGAAGTTATAGACTCTGTGGTTTAAAGCAAATCTTGCAGTCCTGCATTGACCACCTGAACTGGAATAAATCATGATGTTTTTGTCTGATCAACAGACATGCTGCAGCCCATCCTACATATCTGTTAAGAGACAAGCAATCAAAGACCAATGTTAGTAACTTCAGCCAATTAATTACATACTGTTACTAATTAATATATAATAAATTCACAGATGTGTAATGCCAGAAAAGTGCCCACAGTGAAACCCTGAAACTAGTACACAGAAGTTTCAATATTTTATTAAAATAGCATATTCAACCACTGTAACCAATAATACATTAACTTTATTCCCAGAGTATGCACAACACAGCAGTGATTCAAAATATCCTTATCCATGGTAATCAATGAAAATATCTCAAATTCAAGTGTACAACTAAAACGGAACCTTTGAAAAAAAAATCTCTCCTTTAAAGAATACATAAAGCTCTCATACAGAATTCTTTTAAACTCCTCTATATTTAGGTGCCAGTGTCTCTCACCTGACAATACCACTAGCTTTTTTCTTATGCATAGTAGAACATCTCATATTTTATAGTACCCATTTTATAAATAAATTGGCATTTTCCATCCTGTTTGTTTATCATCAGCTTCACAAAGAAACCAGTAAATAAAACTGTCAAGGACAGTCACAACAAAATGATCTCACAGCAAGATATAAAACTTGAAGATACTAAAAGATGCTTCTACTCTATTTTACATAAAAAGACAGATTTAAAAAGTGCAAGGCAAGATTTGCAGGGGAAGGGGAATATTTGTTTGTTATTTTTAGGCACATCCACTTCTTTAAAGCAAGCTTCAGAATGAAATTCCAGTTTGTTCTTCATGATACCTGTTTCAAAGTCTCTCTCTCTCAAAAAAAAAAACCAAGACAAAAAAAATTACATCCGTCAAGCAGGAAATTTCCTGTCCAACTAACAGTCTTCAGTTATGTCTTGTTCTTCCTTTTTTCATCCTTGCGGGTTTTGGTTTGGGAATATACTGATTGTTCGCCTGATACTCAAGTTCTTTACGGAAGTAATGAATTGCTTTATTCAAACCTTCTTCCAACGGGACCTGTGCCCAAAAGTGAGGAGAGAATCGTATCACTCTAAGTGCACATCAGCTGTTTTGACAACAGTATCTTTTCTAAATATAGCTATCACAAGTCTGCTAGGAAGTCTCATTCTTAGCCAATATAAGTATTAACAGCACCACATACTGGTTACATCTCTGCACTGCTAATGTATGTTAGCTTTCAAACATCAGATATATTTTCTGACGTATAAGTCAAAAGACCCAACAAATCTACACCTCATCAGATTGTTATGATTGGTTTGTTTAGTGTCAAAACAGACTTCCGTAATTCATAATACATTGAAAGAGATAAGCACACAGAAATTTAAGCCCCTTCTGTTTTTAATGATTAAAGATCCTCTTTCACAGAATCTCACAGCATGGTATATACCACAGAAAGGTATAGAGGGCTTTATTTTATGGTTTTTATTTCTCCTGTGCTCCGCTGATATACAGAAGAAGGGATACAAATCATCATCCAGTGTCTCATTTAATTTTCCTAAATCCTATACAAATGCAATTCTTCATAGCCTATGCCTCTCCTCATTACAGGAGGACAACACAGCGGCACCAAAAACTCTTGCCTTGATGTACCAACACTGCTGCTATTTCAGAGGAAGTTTTGGCACTGACTGTGCCAAACACAGCAGGTCAGAAGTGTACAAGTTAACCGTTTTAAAATTCTTGTGATTGTAACACTTGCCATCATCCTTGTGCTTTCAGGAATAGCTTATTAATATAAGGTGCCTCTGTTAATCCTTTCAGAAGAGTTTGAAGCTACCTTTCTCTACCAATAAGTTTACATTTATAGACAGGGTCACATGTCTCCTGAAAAGATTTTTTTGTTTGCAAATCTCAAAAAGCTTGCAAACTACTGTGCTAGTTAGAACTGGGAGCTGGCTAAGAAAGTCACTTCCTTTCTGGGGATTAAGTAATCTTTACAGTGTCAAACTAACCAGGTCTTATCATCAGCTATGCCTGGTTATACACTTGCATAGTTAACTTCACCAAAAAGGTTGAGAAAGGCAAAAACAGCAACCACAAACATTTTCCATTTCTTGCATATTAGTTGTGCAAAACAAACACAATCTTGACATCACTTGATATGGCTGGTAACTAAGCTTTAGAGATGGATAGACATTATTGTGGGTTCTGAGACGTTAGACCAACCCTGAGCACATTTTGAACTTATCAACACACAGAACAAGCTTTGAAGATTTCTACATGTGATACCCATAGTCCAAAATAAGGGCTTCTTATTCTGGTTTCCTTCAGTCCACCAGAATAAAAAATTAAAATAAAATCCAAATGTGTCACCTCTCTCTGGCTAACTTCTGTTTTGCCTGAGTTTCACGTATTTCCCTTTAAACAAGCTCTAAACATGGAAACAATTTTCACATATTTCTCCCTATTAATCCAAACAAACTTTTTGGTTACAATGACGTTACACATCACCTTAGAAGAATCCTTGCTCCAAAGATATTCTGCAAATATTTTAATGAAATGAAAGCAATTCCTTACTTCCATAATGCATGTTACCACAGCAAAACAGCAATGAAGATTGCAGCAACATCAAACTCATTAGCTCCTGTAACTATGTACCACATATTTCAAAGCATTTATCTGGCTTACTGAAAGACAGATACTTCCTATGTCCTCTTCCATGTGAAAGAGCTAAAATGCCTATGCTAAAAATGTTTTGGTTTTTTTTTAACCTAAGTCTAGGACAAATGCTAATGCTAATCTGCTCTTCTGCATGGCACAGGCCATACAGTCTTACCCAGCAGTTCTTCAACTGTGAGCTAAGGCAACACACACGAAAGCCTTTAGGCTGTCTCAGATAACTGTCCTGGAGATTGTGTTAAGCAGATACCCTGCTAACTGAAATGTATCGTTATCACATGGTCCTCCCCCATCGCCTCCTGCCTCCCTGTGTTCTTGCGCACAACAACAGCAATGCAGCTGTACCTACCACGGGTTCCCAGCCAAGCAGTAGCTTGGCTTTTCTGATGTCAGGTTTTCGTTTCTGAGGGTCGTCCTGTGCTTCTGAGAGAAACTGGATTTCACTCCCACTGCCTGTTAAACAAGAGACTGTGCATTATGATCCACAATTCATCATGCTTTCCATTTACATCTTTCCTACCTAATGGAGTATCAGGTCTTCCTGCAGCTTTCTGCTTCGTAATTTTACCACTGAAACGCTTTCCACCGACACAGCTGCAGTGCATGCAACAGCTGGATGAACCAGCTGTCACCCAGCAACATGGATTCACAAAGCATGTCACTAAGCTTTCAGCATGGATTCACATAAGGAAAGTTATGCTTGACCAGTCTAATAACCTTCTATGACAAAATGACTGCCTCAGCAGCCAAGGGCAGAGCAGCAGATATCATCTACCTTGACTTCAGTGAGGCTTTTGACACTGTCTCTTGTTACATCCTTACTGAGGGCTGGATGAGCAGACAGTGAGGTGGGTTGAAAACTGGCTAGGTGTCTGGGCCCAGAGGGTGATGATGAGTGACAAGAAGTCTAGTTGGATGCTGGTAACTAGTGGTGTACCCTAGGGCTCAATACTGGGTCAATACTGAGTTGCTAATACATCAGAGGGCTGTGCTGCCATCCAGAAGGACCTCAAGAAAGGAGGCTGGAGAAAAGGGCTGACTGACAGGAGCCTCATGAAACTCAACAAGGAGAAGTGCAAAGTCCTGCACCTGGTCAGGAACTACCCCAAGACAACAGTACATGCTGTGGGCCAACCAGCTGGAAAGCAGGTTGGCAGGAAAGGAGCTGGGGGTCCTGATGGACACCAAATTGAATATAAGCCAGCAAAGTGCCCTTGCCACAAAGAAGACAAATGGTATCCTGGGCTGCAGTAGGCGTGCTGCCAGCAGGTCAAGGGAGATGATCTTCCCTCTCTATTCAGCACTGGTGAGATACATCTGGAGTGATGGGACCAGTTCCAGGCTCCCCAGTACAAGAGAGACATGGACAGGCTGGAGAGAGTCCAGTGAATGGCTGCTAAGATGATAAAGGGACTGGAGCACCTCTCCTGTTAGGACAGGTTGAGAGAGCTGGGGCTGTTCAGCTTTGAGAAGAGAAGGCTCAGGGGGATTTTATCCATGTGATGGGAGGAGTAAAGAAGAGGGAGCCAGGCTTTCTTCAGTGGTGCACACTGACAAGACCAGAGGCAATGGGCACAAACTGAAACACAGGAGGCTCTCTTTGAACATCAGAACACTCTATTTTACTCTGAGGGTAACCCAGCACAGGCACAGGTTGCTCAGTGAGGCTGTGGAGTCTCCATCCTTGGAGATACTCAAAAGCTGTCTGGACATGGTCTTGGGCCACTGCTGGCTGTACGTGACCCTGCCTGAGCAGAAAGGTTGGAACAAATGACCTCCAGAGGTCCCTTCAACCTCAACTGTTCTGTGACCCTGTTAGCACTTTCGCCTTGTAAAAGGACTTCCTCTTTGCCTGTATTCTCCAGTCTGACTTAAGTAGCCAACAGTACTTGCCTTTCCTCATGGCAATACACAGAAAGAGGACAATTTCGCTAGCCAAGTCTAGCAAATAGCTTACATGCCATGTTAATGTGGGATTTTATGGACATAGGACTGAACTGCCTCTCTGGGTGGACTGAAACAGATCAAATCGTTTGTAAAGAAACAGACAAATGGAGGAAACAATTATTCTGTGTGCCTCATGGGTTTTGGTGTCGTGATTTTAAATTTCCTTCCCTGATCTGTGGATTCATAGATGTTTTCCAGAGGGGATAGTCCTCTGTTAGAAACATGCATCACATACATCAGCTTCGTTACTGTATGTTTTAAGTCAGATCTCCCAGAGCACTGCTGGAATCTACAGACTAAAAACCCTTGGCTAATGGCATCAGCGTGTTTCACCTCATTAGGACACTGCACAAGAAGACTAAGCACAGCCCTTCGCTTCCATGCTTGAGAGCACTAATTTGCTACAGGTATCAGAGCAAGAGTAAAGAGAAAACCATAGTGCTTTTTCCCAGCCACGTACAAGGGAGGTGCTGACAGCCCTTGCAAGAGTTACTCATAGATCATTGGAAAGTAGAGAAAGACTGTCACCACAGCATGAAGTTTTTAATGGTAGCTGAAGGAGAAAAGCCTACATAATTGTGAAGAACCTTGCTAAAGTATTTGTATTTCAGCTAAGGTGTTACACAAGACATTTTCATTTGTGTGTTTTACATGTCATTCATGTATTGTCCTTGTGCCAAAACAAAGCTAAAAAATTGCATAAGCATTATACAAAATAATGGGTATAGACTGCACAGATAGACAGAAAGAACTTATTCATTCATGTTGATGAAATATTTTACATACAATTGAGAGGATCTGGATTATCTTATTAATATTTAATTATATGATCAGGATACAATTAAATGCCTTTGATAAAGTTATTAAGAAGTCCAAAGACATCCAATTAAATTATCCATATATTACACATGCTAATCAAGTAATAATTATCTAATGACAATAAGTACTTCCTAAGCTTTACTAAGAATTACTTATCATACTCACCAACAAGCTTTTTAATTAGCTGGGCAAATTCTAGGATAGTGTGCTCTTCTGGGTTTCCCTAGAAATAGAAGGGATATTAGTCACAATAACAATTAAGTACCTTACAACATGCCAGCTTTCTGATATGAGACTATTCTAACAAGATCATGTTAAACTCTGAAAAAAATAAATATTATGCCTTATTCCTACTTCGATGAAAAATGTAACTTTCACAAGCTCCATATTCACTAGAAAAGTTGCCCTCCATTACATTTTCCCTGGTAATTCAATGTATGTAGGCGGATGTCCAAAAAAATCAGTCTGTAAAGAACAGGAAAATGCACCTCAATCACAGTAAAGGCATATGCCACTCAGCAGCCCACAGAACCACACCATTATTTTGAAATCTGGATTCAAGGACTTTGCTAGCAGAGTTGAGGACATACGATATAATGAAGAAGTATGCCAAATTTTCAGCTCATCCTAAGTTAGGAAACAAATTAATTCAGCTGCAAAAAATTGCTTCTGCGTTTACTACAGCTTACATATCAATATGTGTAAGAGCCACTTGCTTTCCTATACAATATTCCTTTTCTTAACTCTAATTTCTTTAACCAACTTGCACACAAACTCCTGATCAACATTTCTGAACAAATGCTGAAAGCTTCAGACTCAGTTCTCTCCATCCCTAGCTTTCTTTGTTGCAAAATTCTTCTTTACTACATATTGTTTAAGCTAAAGCTGAACATTTAGGTACATACAGCTTTAAACACTGAGTCTTCTGGAGAAAAAAGCATGTGATGGGGTTTAAAACTATCAGCATTTGGATAGAAACACAGAAATTAATTCATGGCCACAGTAAAAAAGGAAAATCTAGTGAACAAATGCCCTGCAGAGTTGAATATATGATTTGGCAAAAGTTGGCATACACAGAAATGACCTGGCATATGCATCCTTTTCCTATTCTTATATCCACTGCTGAGAAAAAGGTGACAACAAGTGGGACCAAACAAAAACCTTATTAGAAAAGTTAAGTTCTCAGCAACCTTAATCAACATTAGAAAATTATACAGGCTAATACCATCCCATTTCCTACTAATCAGGCTAGCATGAAATTATTTCTAATTACACAGAGCTAAGTATTCCTTCAATGTTTTTTTTCCATTAAAACCGGACTTCATTAATTTCCTTGGTGTATTTTGTGTGTCCTCCCTCTGCTCATATTTTTTGCTTGTTTTTCGTTTGTTTTTTGTTGTTGTTTGTTTTGTTTTTGCAGGGAGATTCTAATTACATAAATCTTTTTTCTAAAACAAATGAAAAACTCTAGAAAATTTATCCTGTTCTTGGAATTACAAGACCTCAACATCCAGGGGCTTAATTTTCTTATTTATAAAGAAAATACATAGAAGAATACATTATTCATAATGGAAAGAGCTTTTTTGCTCCATTTGTCTCTTCTACAAATCGGCATCAGTGATGAGGAGGAAAACAGGTGATGTTGGCCCCTGCAAAGTAAACACAGTAGAGTGGAGCTCTCATACTCACCAAGTTGACAGGACTGCTGACATTGCTGTTCATCAACGCCACCAACCCATTCACAAGATCACTACAAAAAGGGAAGAACAGATTGAGGCATTTTCCACTTCCCTTAAACAATATTCTTGTCTAAAAAGGACCTGCCAACTCAGAGCTCCAGTAAAGCAAATCAGGCAGCTGAGGAATGCTGAAATGAGATTTACAGTGTATACTTTAACGGGTACACGTTTTCTCTGCTGTTTGTTCCATACTCCCTATGCTAAGATAAAATGAACTGGAAGCGAGTTCGAAAGGGTGATTATCTTAGGGATACACTGGCTATAGTTCATCTGAGCACATGAATGAATATAAAAAAATACCAAATTACTAGAAAACAATTCATACCTCATCTTCCCTCCAGCACCCAAGCATATTGGGTGATGGTATCAAGTGCACCCTGATGAAGTTTGAGGATGATATCAAACTGAGTGGGCAAGTGGGCACTTTGGAAGGGAGAGCCACCCTGCAGGGAGACAGGCTGGAAGAGTGGGCTAACAAGAGCCTTATGAAGTTCAACAAGGTCAAGTGTAAGGTCTTGCACCTGGGAAAACATAATCCAGGAGTGCAGCACAGGCTGGGATCTACCTGCCTGGGGAACAGCTCTGTAGAAAAGGGACCCAGGAGTCCTGGTGGACAACTAGCACAGTATGAGTGAACGGTGTGCTGCTGCGACAAAGAAAGCCAACAGGATGCTGGGTTGCATCAACAGGGGCATCACCGGCAGAAATAAAGTCACTATCCCACTCTACTCTGGTCTCTGCTTACATAAAAGATGTGGACAGGCTGGAGAGGGTCCAGAGAAGGGCCACAAAGATGATCAAAGGACTGGGAAGCCTGCTGTATGAGGAAAGACTGAGAGAATTGGGTTTGTTCAGCCTTGGAAAAAGAAGGCTTAGGGGAGACCCCATCACCATGTTCCAGTACTTAAAGGGTGGCTACAAAGAAGATGGAGACTCCCTTTTTACAGGAATCACATGGGAAACACAAGGGGTAATGTGTACAAGTTACTCCTGGGGAGATCCTGATTGGACACAAGAGGAAAATTTTTCACAATGAGAACAATCAGCCATTGGAATAATCTTCCCGGGGAAGTGGTGAGTTCCCCAACATTGGACACTTTTAAGTTTCACCTGGACAGATGATGGACCATCTTGTCTAGAGTCTGATTTTGCCAAGTGACATTGGACCAGATGATCCTTGAGGCCCCTTCCAACCCAGTATTCTAGGAGTTTATGATATTTAGAGGTCCATTTCCAACACACTTCAAACAAAATAGAGTAAGTTGTAAAACAGAGGCACGTGACACCACCACCTGCTTTGCAGTCTGTTGTTTGAATTGTCTTCTCAATTTCAGAAGTTCTTAAGCCAAGATTTTTAATAAACAGTGTTTTGGTGTTACCTCCTCCCAGCAAAAGTTATTTTGGCTTATCAGCAACAAACTTAGCAGCTTGCCCCTGGCCATACAAATCTAGATCCCTTTCATTATGGCTTATAATCAGGAAAGGAGTGACTACTTTGAACTGATGCTGTTTCTGTAGTGTCTATCACTGCTGTTATTACTTTCAGCAGAGGGAAAGAACATTTCCAAGTGGAGAATGAGTAAAACAACCCAGAAGCCTGGTACAAAAGTTCAGCTAGCACAACAGAACAAAAGAATCTGAGGAACCGATTCTGTTTTTCTTAGTGAAAATACATTCTGGCCTTGCCTACACTGCAAATATTAGCTACAGCAATACCTCCTTCAACTGATTTCTTCCCTTAGAAGGGGACATGTGCATACACAGTACACACACACCCTAACGACACACGGTGGCAGCATTGCATTAAAATGCAACAAGGACTGACAAACTGCTCAGCACTAAAAACCTACCGGTTACTTGCTAACCCTTAAAGGAAAGAACACATTAGTACTTCAATTCAGAGTTCTAAATCAACTAATGCTTTGCTTCTTGGTACTTTTAAAAAACTTCAGTGTCTCCCTTCTGAAAGTAAAGGTGGCCTAAGAATGAACATAATTTCTTTGACTAAAACAGACATGCATATGAAACTGGTCAAGCTCAAAGAACCACCAAGTGAAGTAAATATCAGACAGTACAAGCAAGGCTTACCTGACATACTGGAATGCTCTTGTTTGAGTTCCAGGTCCATAGACCTAAAATCAGATGAAAATCAGAAAAGTTACATACAAATAGAAGTCCTCTCTAGCCCAATTATCTTTTCCTCACCATTCCAGAAAAACATCCCAAGGAGAAACACCTGAGACACAAGCTCAATGTTACAGGAATGGAAAAAAATGTGCTCACAGAGCCTCTGGAAAAGTATAATTTCTTTGAAGGCTTTTTCCCTCTTGGATGTATCTTCAGTAAACACATCCTTAAGCATTTTGTTAACCAGAACTCTGCATGTAGGAAACATTCTCATGGATGTAGGACAGAGTGATGCTTTGTCCTCTCCTGGAACACTAAAAGAGGCTGCAGGATGCATCCTGCCAGAAAAGAACACCAAACATTTAAAGCAAACCTCAGACTACTAAGATGTGGTTATGAAGAGCAATTTTGATTTGCTTATTAACAACAGCCAACTTCAAAGAGACCACCAAATATTAGTGTTCTCTACAAAAAGTGTCAAGAAAGATAGCACTGTAAGCATTTAAAGCAATCAGGACAAAAAATAATAAAAATTATGTGGCCCTAAATATTACTATCTGGGGAAATGGGAGGTAGAACAATTTCTAGAGGATATGACTCCCAAAGTCACTTGTACAGATTTGTATCAAAATCCTGGAGGGGAAAAAATAAAAGGTTTTCTTAGGTTATGGACTGGTACTTTGGAGCAAGCAAGTAGTTTAAGTTCCAACAGACATTAAAAGCATACTTAAAATGTACACAACAGTATCAGGTAACATTTTTTTCACAATTTAATTTCATGCAGTACTGAAGTCCGTAGTACATGAATACTTAAATTCTGAAAGCTATCAGTAGGCATATTTAAGTGGTGAAAACACTCAAGTTTAACTGGGGACGCACACATCTTACCATCAACCTGCTACAACAGAAAAGCTTTTTGAAAGGACAGAACAGAAAGCATGTTTGTTTTCCTAGGGGACAGGAAAGACAATACAATTGGTATACGTGCCATCATCTGTTACTACCCTGCTGCTCTCTGAGGGCAATTCAGAACCAAAAGAATTCACATTTCAGTACGCACTGGGTAAGATCAGGGGTTGAAGAGTTTTCCCAATAACTTATTCTAAGAGGAATGCTTCAGAAAAGCACATGACAACCTGATGGACTCCCAAAGCAATCAGGAAGCAGATTTTATGTATGTGTTTAGAACTTCCTGCTTGTTTTCTTTTAGCTTGTAGGATAAGTTTTGCAGAATTAAGTCATTTGTGCATGGTATCTGAAAAATCATCCATGTGGCTACCTTTTCCTACATGCAGTCAGTAGCTGGAAAATACAATGCAGTTTCCTCCTTCAAATTCCTCTTAACACCTCCCAGTTTCTCTTAATAAACCCTTCTTTTACAGTAATACAAAGCAACAATAGTCATGTTTGCATAGGCTATATTTTCTTCAAATTAAAGAGACTGTTTTCTCAAGAGATTATTTACTCATTTGAACAACTACTTTGAACCAAGAGATTGAATATATTCAGTTTCTAACAAGGTCAATACTTGGTATTTCTGTCACTCAGATTCTGTGATGATACAAGGGTGAAATTTTTTTGGTCTCAACTACCAGTTACTACTGATAATTCATTTTATTTGACCTGGTCAGCTAAATAACTCTCTCCTTAGTTCTTTTCTCATATGCAGTAATTTTCAGTGTCAGACAGTTACTTCCTACTGTGATGTTGGGTAAAATGTTCTATCTTATCCTCTATTGTTCTTGATAAAATTTACACAGCATGGCAGCTACAAAAATAATAATAATAAAAAGCTTTCAATATTCCCTCCCACAGAGCAGCACTACAGGCTTGTTACTCTGAAATAACTCCAATCCTAAACCAGAAATTTAGCAATGGTTAGGAACAACAGAGCAGCCAAGATGCATCACTGATGGCATTAAAAAATAATAAGTTGCCTAAGTTAATAATCATTGATAAAGAGCAAGCAAGTAAGCAAATGCTGGCCTTCAGAGAAGACCAATCTTTCAAAAATTATCAGTGTACTTAAGTCAGGTGATGTGCGTAGCTTTGCAGAATATACACAATTTGAGCTTCAATAGTTTATTTTTTATACAGAGTTCTAGTTTTCACTCTGTCTGTAGGGTAGTGTCTACTACCCAAGTTTTGCAGGGGGTAGCCATATTTTTGCATATTATGTGAAAAAGATTAAAGTTAGGGGAGATCTATTTCAGGACACAAAGCTTTGTCTTGTCTGGGCATGACTTGTTCCCTTGTGTCCAGACTCTTCAATGCTCTCTTCGGTTTCAGATTTTGCTCTACAAGAATCATGGTAGTGGAAGTTGCCACAAAATTTTCATCCTTTTTCTTCTCGGATTGTCTGCTCCTTCCTAGAGGAATTCCTGTCTGAACTCTGCATTTTACAGTCTCCAGTAGAAGAGATGCTGTCTCATTCTCAAGATAGCTGCCCCGTGGATGTACTTAGCAACACCTTTAGTTATTTAGCAGAAGCTACTGAGTGATTTCCTGGCACTTCACTCTTCTAACCTAGCCAGCATTAACAAATATTTACATGAAATTTCTATTGTATGTCACATAAACTGTAAATGTTTCCATGAGCTCACAATTGATCTCAGGTTCCAAACTACAAATGTTTCAGGATGCCTCCTCATTTATTTTATATATCTCCATTATTTTATAACAGTAAACAGGATCAGAACATAGGCCAGGCAGTGTCTGATTGCTAAATTACCAGCAGCACTTTTGGCAAAGCCTGTGCCATCTCTTGCTCTCAATGTTGTGGCATTGCTTAAGCACTATCAAGAGCTAAGGACCATTCCCAGAAAACAGTTTGGATGTGAAAACTTGTTTCAGCAGGAAAATTTAGCTGTATAGATGTGGGTCATAACACACCAGTTTGTCAATGGTCACAAAACTCAGTCCTGGCCAGCTTTAGAATCACAGAATCATTATGGTTGGAAGGGACCTCCGGGGTCATCAAGTCCAACCTTTATCCCATCATATTCCTAACCATTGGACTATTAGACCATGGCCTCAAGTGCCTCATCAACCTGTTTTTTGAACACCCCCAGGGACGGTGACTCCACCACCTCCCTGGGCAGCCTATTCCAGTGCCCAACCACCCTCTCAGTAAAGAACTTCTTCCTAATATCCAACCTAAACTTCCCCTGAAGTAACTTGAGGCCATTTCCTCTCGTCCTGTCATCAGCAATTTGGGAGAAGAGACCAACACCAGCCTCACTACAACCTCCCTTTAGGTAGCTGTAGAGGGCAATAAGGTCTCCTCTCAGTCTCCTCTTCTCCAGGCTAAATAACCCCAGTTCCCTCAGCCAGTCTCCATAAGGCTTGTATTCCAGACCCCTCACCAGCCTCGTTGCCCTCCTCTGGACTCGCTCCAGCACCTCAATGTCCTTCCCATCCTGCGGTGCCCAGAACTGGACGCAGTACTCAAGGTGCGGTCTCACGAGTGCCGAGTACAGGGGCACGATCACCTCCCTACTCCTTACTAGTATGTGATGCAGCCTCAAAGTCTTCAGCAGTACAGTATACATGGAAAATTTAGGCTGATCTCCAAACTTGAAAAAAGACATTTAGATGCATAACTTCCAAAAAGGACTCAGAGAAAGTTTCTCAACAGGAATCAGTACCAAAACATGACTCTGTAAGCCTTGTCATGCTGTGTCCCCACAGAAGAGTTGTGACAGACAGAGAGTCAAGTTCAGAATGACCCAAATACTTTCTCAGATCACAACTGGTAGCCTTGTTTCTCTCTGGAAAATGAACATCAATACCATCGACAGAGCACATCTTTGGATATATAATTCCATACATTTCCATATACTGAAAGATTAGATTTTTAGAGGAGGTGAGAAACCTCAGTGTTTTCTAAAATCCATCTCATTTCATAGCACATCAGGACAGGATATAAAGATGAACGGTTCTACTTACTGTTAGTGGTTCTCCCTGGAGAGCTTGTAGGATAAAATTACTGACAACTCTACCATCATTCATATGCATTCGAGGACCAAAGGTATTGAATATTCTGGCAACCCTCACTTCAACTCCTTCCTGTAGGCAAAGAAAAAAGAATTGTTACTACCTTAATAAGAGTGTCTTTCTTTCTAAAAGCGCAAATTCACTCTCCCCTGTCCAAAAGCTTTCTTAAGAATCCCTCTTACAGCTTTAACAAGCATTGTTTTCTCACCATGAAATACTTCTAACCTCTCCTCACTGCTACTGGAAACTGTAGTGCATACAGCAAGGTAATTTATACTAGTTCTCAGTATTTGTAATGCAAATTCTAAATCAGTGCTAGAACAGCTCATGATTTCAGCACACACATTTTCTTCCAATAAGAACTTTAAGATTTTTCAATAGTACCCTTCTAACAACTTATTTCACCTGAAACCTATCTATATTTTTTGCACATAAATGAAGCCTCACAGTCACCAGATATAGCACCACGGTAGCATTTCCAAAGATTACAAAAGTGTTATAGTTTGAAAGGGGCAGGCAAAATCTTATTGACTTTTGCTGCCAGGACCCAGTGAATGAGGGGTGGAGTTTAGG
>VZRW01009220.1:235576-258485 GCA_013398125.1 Aegotheles bennettii
CAAAGAAGGCCCAGCTTTGGTTACCAGCTTCGCCACGTGGTCTGCGGCCTCCGACTGCACCAGGTGCTGGGGGCTTGGACTCTCTTCTTCCCATTGGTTTTTGCAGTGAAGGACCTTTCAGCAGCCTGTATCGCCGGTCATCGGAGCTCAGGTTGTATATATTTGTATATATGCATTTTCCCTTTTTCCCCACCTGTTAATCTTTCTCCCTGTGCCATTAAATTTGTTATAGTTTTCAATTTCCAACCTGAGCCTGTCTTCCTTACTCCCCTTCTAAATTTTCAGGGGGGAGTGATAGAAAGAAAACTCTGTCTGGTTTGTGGCTTGCCCTGGCCGTTTGCTAAACCAGAACAAAAAGTTGAACACTTCAGATAAGTATCTTTACCAATGTTATAAAGTAAGTGGCTTTGTAACCACAGCCACAGTGTTTCTTAGCTCCCTGCTACTTGTTAGTCTGTGTAAATGCATGCATTACAATCCAGGTCTCTTCAGTGGCTTAGTTTTTTCCAGAGAAACATTTCTATCATTCACAGAAATACTTTCTGTAGGATATTCTGCATACCTTCAAAGCAAAATGCAACAAATATGTGAAACTGGAAACTGTCTGGACAAAACATTTAAACACTGGGAGACTGCTGACTGAAGTAATCTCTCTCCAGGTATTTTCTGTTTATTGACACTGACTCATTTGGACAAGCCACAGTTGATGATAAAGCCTACAAGAAGGATGCTTGCCCTTTGTGAACTGAAGCATGCACTTGGCTCCTGATGAGTTCAGAGCAGTATGGTATGCTGTAAACAGATAGATGCTACCATGTGAGAGTGACAGCCACAAGGCAGGGAGGAAGGTGTCAACTTCAGCCGAGGCCCAGCCATCCTCCTCATGCTCCCTAGTCCCCCCTTCTTCTGGAAAAAGCCATCCTTGTATGAGTCACAGAAAACACTTTTCATCTGAAGCAAACTTTGTGCTGCAGATTCAGCTGAAGCAACTGAAGTCATAAGCACAATGTTCTGCAGTTGTAAACATTCAGTTATTCCTTCAGAGGATACACAGAACATCTTGTATTTTCAATGCTTTTTACTAAGGCTTGGACCAATGCTTACCATTTGCTTGGAAGAATGTGTGTGGAAAGAAGAGTATTGTTGGTACATGTGTGGCTGAAGGCTGCAGCTCACACACTTCACTCAGCAGAGGCCTAGAAACACATTTTCTTGGAAATAAATGTAACTTCATATACAAGAGAAACTTGCAGGAAAATCAGATCTTAGCTCTTTGGTCTCCAATTGGTTCACAAACAAATAAATCCTCAAAGAAGTTTTGTAAAAGCAATAGCATTAGATTTTTACAGATGAGAGAGCAGTAGAGGCAAAAGGCACATTTGACACTTCAGCTATCACTTGGTGCTGAGAAATGGGATATACCAAATAGTACAGGTAAAGCCCAACGCTCCCGAGTATGGAGCAGGCCAAACAAAATCCATATCTGTTTAACTACAGGTAAGGTTTCAGCCATAACCAAACATTGTTTATATTTGCAGCTAAACTGGAAGCTAACAGTAACCAGGGAGATAACTATTGTGCCATGGGAAAAGCTACAGTCTTGGGTCTTTGTCACACAACAAACTTACATCCAAAACAGAGCCAAAAAAATGACCTCACAACATTCACTTGGCCCTGTTGAGACACGCTGGAAAGAGTAGACTTCCCTTCCCATGCAAAATGCATCAGTTGGGAATATATTCTTTATATCCTGTTAGCTAAAAAAGCATGGCAGTATAACACATCAAATGTATACTTCCAGCAGCAGAGTACAGAGCCATTCCTAATGCCTTCACTGTCTCTAGAAACATATACTCTGATAGACTGGAGGGAAGGGATGCCATCCAGAGGGACCTGACAGGCATTGAGAGGTGGGCCTGTGCAAAACACATGAAGTTCAACCAGGCCAAGTGCAAGGTCCTGCACCTGGGTTGGGTCAAGCCCATGCACAAATACAGGCTGGGTGGAGAATGGATTGAGAACAGCCCTGAGGAGAAAGACTTGGGGGTGCTGGTTGATGAGAAGCTCAACGTGAGGTGGCAACGTGTGCTTGCAGCCCTGAAAGCCAACGGTATCCTGGGCTGCATCAAAAGAAGCGTGACCAGCAGGTCAAGGGAGGTGATTCTCCCTTTCTACTCTGCTCTTTTGAGACCCCACCTGCAGTGCTGTGTCCAGTTCTGGGGTCCCCAACTTAAGAAGGACATGGAGCTGTCACAGCAAGTCCAGTGGAGGGCCACAAAGATGATCAGAGGGCTGGAGCACCTCTCCTATGAAGACAGGCTGAGAGTTGGGGTTGTTAATTTTGGACAAGAGAAGGCTCTGTGGGGAGACCTCATAGCAGCCTTCCAGTACCTGAAAGCTAGAGAAGGACATTTTGCAAGGGCATGGAGTGATAGGATGAGGGGAACCAGTTTTAAACTGAAAGAGGGTAGATTTAGATTGGATATTGGGAAGAAATTCTTTCCTGTGAGGGTGGTGAGACACTGGCACAGGTTGCCCAGAGGAGCTGTGGCTGCCCCCTCCCTGGCAGTGTTCAAGGCCAGGTTGGATGGGGCTGGATGGTCTTTAAGGTCCCTTCCAACCCAACCCATTCTGTGATTCTATGATCTAGCAAAGCTTTTCCCTGCAGCATACTGCTTTGAAAATCTATTTTCTATGCAGCTGAACTTAAATTTGTGGCTGTAAAACTTGGATCTATCATCTCCAGAGAAACTCTTCCATAGACAAAGTGATTTTGGAGCCAGCAACTTAAAGTTTTTCCAAAGTTTCCATTTTATGAACATCTCCTTTGAAGTGATGCTTTTTACATAACTCTCTACTCCTTTTTTGATTAACTGCCTTGGAATACTCATGGTACACTCTTACCTATGTCTTGTTACTTTGAATATCAACAACAATATGTTAATTATGACTGACTACCTCCACTGTATTCCCACCACCAAAGCCAATTACTTCCTGAGATTTGTGGCAATAAGCCATGTACAATACTTTACTGTATCCTAGAGAAGGGAGAAAATCTTACCTGGCCCACATTTATACTGGTAAACAAAAGAGAGCTTGAGACTAATCCCTGACGCTGAGATCAAAAGTGATCAAAAGGCTTCTGTCCTCATGGTTTAAGACTACGCCTTCCTATAGCAGATTAATCAGAGAGAAAGTTCCCTGAGTAATCCAAGAAAGAGCCTGGGAGCAAGCTAATATAATGTAGCATTTATTGTAGGCTATCAAACACTTGAACTCACTCTATTAATTACCAGTATGGACATGTTCAGAGACTGTGTCTGTATAGACGGAAATGGAAGACAGAAAAGATGCAGAAAAGATTGTTATAGCTTACAGAGATACCTCCTCTGAATAAATACTCAGACTATTCTATAGCTGTCAGTCAAAAAGCAGCATTAGTCATCCAGTCTCCCCTGAAAAACAAACTTGTCCACGGCCTTCAGCATGAGTCTTTGCCACTTAGTTCTAGAGATCCCTGCTCCAGAACGTATCAAGGATGCTATGATAACATCTTAATTTAAAAATACAAATTTTAGTTTTATAAGCTTTTTAAGAAAAGACATCTCCTTGTGTTGACTGTCTCAGAAAATAGATCAATACAGAATATAACTCAAATGTCAAGAGGTTCTTTTAACTGAAACAGCTTGACCATATGATGTGTCTGTTATTCATAAGGATATCAGGCAAGCCTGTCTTACTAATTAACAGTGCTTCCTTCTTTGTAAACTATGTGGATCTATCTGAACAACAAGAATGAATTAGACCTCTCTGCATACAGAATCAGAAAAGGGAAAGCTGCAATTCTCTGCTCTTCAGCAAACAACTGGATTCACAAAACAAAGAATCTGCCAGCGAAAGCCCAGACAATTCCATGGATATCTCTGTGATCTCATACAAGTCTTTATCAATGTTTCAGCTAAAATTACTGTGACTGTTGCCTGCATCCTTTGCTTTATGAGTCACTTTCTTACTGATTCATATTCTTTTCCATGTGTTTCAGAGATCATTAACTAACTCTCAGAGTTGTTCCCCAAACCCTGAATTGTAATCACAGCAGAATTACTAGCACAGTGTTTACAGGATCCATCTGTGACATGTTTAAGCCACAATACTCTACACTCAGGCTTGGTCCAAGGTATCTTATATATATGTACTGCCTAGTGTATGACAAAACTACATTAATTCCCAGTTACTAACAGAGTTTTAAAACTGTTTTGCAAAACTAGTAATGTTGAGATCTGAATTTCATAAACAGTAAAGTTCCTAAACAAGCTAGGAATGACAACCACAACCATCTGACTACTTTCAGCATAATGTGGGTCCCTGAACACAAAGAAGGAGGCACACCTCCAGTACTCTTATCTTATGGTTGAAATACTATCATGCTTACAGTCTAACAATTCCCAGACTAGAGAAGCTACATCATCTCTTTGAGCCTCTTCATACCACTATTTATACCTCCCTGCTAAAAGTATGCCCTATTTCTAGCACTTGCCTCAGCTTGCATACCTCTTTTATGTACCGTACCCATGTAAGCAGCCACAAGCCTGTTCCACCAGCACTCTGACAGGAGATGTTGCCATGTGAGGGGATGTGTGTGTACCCACTTCAGTGCATCTATGTCTGAATTGCTATGATGTTAACGTCAGTATTTTACTGCAAAACATGGCTTCTGAACATGAGGTGGCAGACAACATAACCAGTGCAGTAATACCCAGTGAATGAGAGCTGTACCAGTTTCCAGTAAGTTTCCAATAAGTGTCAGGAATACGTGCAAACAAAGAACAATATATACTCCAAAATTTAATTTTAGTCATCTGCATAATGAGTTCTGCAGAGTTATACTCATGAATTAGTGTAACAATGACAGTTACAGGCGAAAGAAAATGCCTTACCAATGCTTTTAGAGTAATGGTGGCTGTAATGGTGGAGGAGGATGCACCTTATAGCCAAAAATAAGAGGTGTACCAAATTGAAAAGATCATCAGAAATAACATACATTTTGCATCAAAAGATAAATACTGCTATGGATATAGACTTACTCAAACACTGACTGAACTTACTGAAGTGAACCAATCTCAAAAAAAAGTTCAAAATTTTCCTGGCTTCAAAATTCAATATGCACAACAGTGCAGCAATATCAAAAACAAAGAACTCCAGTTACCTGAGAGAAATCCGAATTTGGGATTTCTTACAGCACAGCAAGAAAATAAAAAAAAAACCCAGAGCATAGAGACTATTGAAAGTATTCAGAATTTTCCTGGGAAACTGCCTGGATTGTTTTAGTCCACAGCTTTGATAAATCACTGAAATTCAGTCTTCTAATCTTGTCTATGGCACAAGGTTCTTTTGCAACTGTTAACAGCACAGAGCATGCAGAAACAGTAGAGCTACTAGAGATTTACCAAAGCCATTGTGTCTGAATATGTTTTTTTTCCTGCTTTAATTTCATACATTTTGGAAAAAGTGTTTCTCCACTGACAGAAAAAAGCCTCCTATTACATTCACGCTATGTTTGTATTATGAAGTTATGACAACTCAGATGAAACAATAAAATTTAGAAACAGATACTTAAATAATGAAGCTCTTCACTTAGAGGGGATCCTACTACTAATGACCCAGTGAAACAAGAGGTTATATTTTTATAATACTGCCTCTGTTACTGCAATGTTCTCCTCCCCTTTTCACCTCACTTCCTTCAACTGAACGTCAGCAACAGATAGCTTTGGAAAACTAGATGCCACTTCTGCATTTGTACAGGACCAAACACAATGTTTTGGTTCATGTGCAGAGCTTTCACACAGCAAAAAAAAATATTACAGATAGTTCTAACAATTCATTAGAATACGTGCAGATCCATTAATTCAATTGCACAGAGAATACATACCACTAAGTTTTAGAAAATGGCGAGACTATCAGAAGGACTGTACGAGGATAACTGGAACAACCCAGTTTCAGAAGTTTAGGATTATTTAATCTCCAAATTATTACAGTTTGCAGGACTTAACTTTATTGAACTGTGGGGAAGGATTTTTATCTGTGGTTTCTCTTTTCCAAAGTACAAAAGCCTGTTTGTGAACCATGCAGTTTAAAGGGTTGAAAGCAACACTGTTTCCTCTTTTGAAGTAGAGCCAGTTCATCAAGACAAAAGTGGCTAACAACAAACAGTATTCAAAATTTTCAATGGAACTGTCATATTTATTGAGACTATTAATATACCTTTGAGTGTGTGACCTCTCAGACTTCGCAGAGGAAAGGAATTGTTGACGATTTTTTTCTTTTCTTTCTGAATTTCACTGACTTGGTATACAGTAATTCAGATAAGACACTAGTTGCAGTGCTGACACCTGCACTTCAGGGGTGTCGATGCCCTCTCAGCAGTCAAGAGGCTGTAGCCTCTCAACTCTACCTTACAGGCAGTGGCCAAGGTGGCTGACTGCCTGTAGCATCTTCCAGACTCCCCTCTCCAACCTTTGCTGCACTCATATTCCTGGATAAGAAACTTCTCTGCATGGCTTCTAAAAAGCTAAAGGGATTCATGATAGCTCTTATCACTACAATTTCACTTGGGCCTGGTATGCATCCAACAGTAACCACCATCTGTGTCATCAGACTGTTGTCTGGGCTTTTGACTAGTGCCCTGAGGAGATGAAATGCTTCCTCTTCTTCCCCTGTGCTGTCAGAACTGCAAACAATTCCATTTCATTCTTCCACAAAAAGCATCAATTCTGCATCTTTTCTTAAGCAAACTGCTAGCAACTTCATGTGGCAACGCCAAAAAAGAATGATACATACTTAAAAATAACATATATTGAATATCAGGAAAGAAAACAACGAGCAATAATTAGAGAATACAGGATAAACTCCCAGCAGACATTAAGGCAAACTGCTTCAATTCAACACAGCTAACTGTTTTCTGTCCAATTACCCAATAACCACCTGCTTATTCACTATTCAATGCCTTTTCAGTTGCAATTCAATCAACAGTTTTCATTACTGCTACATTTCACATCACGACTTTTTATGATTACTGAAGCCAACTCAATTTGTGAATTGAAGATTAGGAGGAAAGTACAACTCAGTGTAAAACAGAAAATCAGCCTCATGTTGCAATTGCAATGCACCTTTATATTTAACAAATTTCAGCGTCGGTTTCCAGGTGTTATTCTCTCACATTAGTATCATAAACTTCACCTCTAACATGTCTTTCTTTCGTTATCTAGTAAGATTTTTTTGGCACCTTGAGTCTTCACAGTCCTGGTTATAGAATATTCTACAATGCAGAGCATAACACTTATCCACTTAAAGAAGGTTATACTTGATATTTGATTATGATAACTCAATTAATTCCTATACGCTTAAAAAAGGTATCCAGTGGAATTCTTATTTCTTATATAGATCTAAGCTATTCTAAGGCAATTTGAAAACTATCATGTTATATCATGTACAACTAAGCCCATTTGCTACCACTAAAGCTTGCAGTCACACAGTTGGTGTGACAAAAAGGATGAAGAAGGTGGAAGGAGATCAAAAATTTCGCTGCAACATTCCATGGTGACCTGAAGCATTGCTTCAGCTCTGGAGAATTTCCTTATAGATCAATGGTATAAGAGAAGAAATTAAATCTAGTTCAAAAACCATCCTTAATATGCTAAGCACTGTGTATTTGCTGTATATTTGTATTTACGACATGCCTGTACAAACGTACCAGGTGCCTGCCATGAAGGTAGTGTCAGATTCTGACTCATATTTAAATTATGCCAGAGTGTACATGAATATTTGGACTTCTATATGGGGTGTACGTATAGTTCATACTTGCCTCCACTTATCCCTAAGTTGATTCTCAGAGAAAGGAGTGAAAAAAAGAACAGAAGTACTTACATTTCATGTACATATCATGCTGCCTGTGTCTCTGAAAGTAGTGATACTCAAATGATCATTTTTGATACTAAGACTGTAGGCAGACTGACTAAAACATGAAAGTAGAGGCATTTCATCCAACTGCAATAGCTCATGATTTGACTCTGGTTATGACAGTTGTTGGATAAAATATAATTCCAACTGCAATTTTTAAAAAAGTTAAATGCATACTGAATGGCAACTCCTGAACAAACACAAAATTCACATTGCAGTACTATCTGCTGAAACTCTCCTCCCACCTCTTTATACTCCCTGCACCTGTATGTTTTCTCTGCCTGTATGTGTCCAGGAAGACCTTACTTGCATTTGGAAAATGCTGCTCATTTTGAAACATGGTAGTGTTTGCTTTACCTAGTAAAACAGAAGTTCTGTAGAGAAGAATTACTAGCTGTACAATCATATCACATCTACAGCAAGTCACACACCTCTATATAACGTTTATGCAAAAAAGCTCTTCAGAAGGACAGGGAAGGATAGGCAGAATAGTAACAAACATAAGAATACAGAATGGAGAAAGCAAACATTGACAAGCTGTTATTACAAGAGTTTCAAAACTATGCCTTGCATTTTGTTGCAGGATGCAGTGCTAGGAAGCACTGAAAAAGAGATGGAGAGAAGGGAATTCTGACAAAGTGTGAATCAGAGGATGTAACTTAGTTCTCATATGAACAGGGCAAGGAACTAAAGCTTCCTGTGGCTTGAGAAAAGTTCCAGAGGCAGGTGCTTCCACTCACACTAAGGAGCATGGCTGACCTATGCTCCCAAATGAATTCATGGCGGGAGAGCAGCTCCCAGAAACCTACAGCAAATATCCTCTCAGACCACACACTCAGGTGCCTCACATGGGTTCAGATGAACTTGTGTACATGCTTTGAGTTTGTAAGTCCTGCATTTCACCAGCAAATATTTCACTCCTCATCTACCCTTTCAAGCAGATGCTTGTATCTTACTGAAAGCTACAACTGCCCTTGGACTCTTTGATAAGGAAGTACTGCTGGGCTTGTTTAAAGATAACAGTTGTAAAGAGGAGAAAAAAATCAAGAAATGCTTAATTCATAGGGTCAAAATAAGTGAACAAATCAACACTGACAGAAGAAAAGTGCTCCAAAAAGGTCTTGGTCAGGACAGGCTACTGAGGAACTCTGACAGCTGTGAATAAAGAATCATCTTTGACTAGATTGAAGAACTATTCTGATTCGAACATCCTGTCTGGAAGTACAATGTAGAAGTTAGTTTTTATTTTATATTTTTTGGAAATGTGATTGGGTAATTTAAGGTACCTAACTATGTGCATGATGATTCTTTTTAATTTTTGTTTTAATTGACACTGAGAAAATTCTGGAAATATTTTACCATGCAATCCTGTATATCCAACTGTTTTGGGCTAGGTCACTCCTGTCCAAAAACCCTCTTACAAGCACAATACTTCTTTTCATAGCAGAAGTCAGACCTTTGCATTAGCAAAACATAATGTTTTTTCCACTAGCAAAATACAGTGTTTCCTCCACTAATAACAGGGCACCATCTAAACTCTGAAAAAAGAAACCAGCTCAACAGTGTTTCAGACGTATAGTCTGAATATGGGACAAACTTGGGCAGACTTCACCAGCCCATAATAAAGTATAACAAATATCTCACAGAGCTGTCCCTACAACAGAGAACTCACTTGCATCATGAGTTTTCATTTAATATATGTGTGCACCAGAGTTCCACCTTATAAATCTTCACTATCCTTTGTAAATCCTGCATAAAATTTATGGGATAGTATCATGACTCGCCATGTGGCTTTAAGATACAGCTCATGATTTTCAAAATGACCTAGACTTGCCATTCAAAAATATTTATGCAGTGTGTACCACAAACTTGCAAAAAATTCAATATCCTCCAGCACAAGAATTTCTCACAAAATCTACAATATTGAACTGTGAATGGATTTCCAGACCCACAAGGAATATCCTGCTACAGTGAAGTATAGAAGACATCATCCTGAACAGCAGTACTCCCGTATTGTACCTTAAATGATTTAAAAGAAAACAAAGAAGACACGAACCTCTGTCTTCTCTATCTGGCAGAAGAGATAAGAGAAAATTACTACAACCTCTGTACTAAAATACCATGACTAAAGTTTTACCACTTAATTCTGTTTTAAAGATTTTTAAAAGCCTTTAGCATTTTATCATTTAAAGGTTTAAAATTCTACAGAATATACATTTGATTTATACCTTTGTAGATGAAGGCTGTAAACACCAAAAAACAGTGATATCAGTTTTTTAGCATGCTACATTTTCTAACCAAATAGTCTCCCAGACACTAGCTGAACAGCAATTAAAATAAGATCGGATGCACATACAGGTGGAGTCAAAGCTGGGTTAGTTAATGATGAGTTTCTACTTGTTGATTATAAAACCCGCAGAAACTGGAATGTATAATTTCACAAACACATTTTAAATTGCATTTTTATCCTCATGTTACTGTTTTTGTTTGAAAAAGTACATTACATAGCTGAATATTTGTATTTTTCGTTAAGGACTGTATTTATATCTACACAATTTTAAAACATTTCTAAAGTTATCTAAAATACATTGCTCCTCATTAAAGAACTTCCGCATTTTTACCTGTATGTTCTGATTTCAGTCGTGCTCATTAAACATTCCACATTTATCAGTAATGGTCCAATACAGCAAAGCACTTCTCAGCACAGGACCAGCTTAAAGCAACTCTGTTACTTAGCTCCCAAATTAGTAAGGTCACCTCCGTTTAATCTGTCTAAAAACTATTTACAATACCGAAAGACATAATACGTCTATCAAGAAGACTAAAGCACATTTTCTTGAAGAACACTGTTCATCTGAAAAAACACAACAGATGGAAGCAACAAAACTTTTGCATTAAAGAAAAATTATTTTGCAGCTACAGTATAAAGGCTCCCACTCAAGACACTCTCTTTTGTCCTCCTATCCCCAAACACACATATTCCAGTTTTGCCACACATTTGGCCTTCATAATTACAGAAAATCCACTGAATCTGATACAAGTTTAATACCTGCTTCATGTATGCATAGCACATGGTCTCTGCAACCCGCTTTCCTTCATCATAGCAGGCTCTTGGACCTATTGGATTGACATGGCCCCAGTAATCCTCATTTTGAGGGTGAACTTCAGGATCTAAGGGGAAAAAAACCAAACACCACCTTAAATGATCTTCTGTCAAAAAGGTGACTATATATAATGAATCTTTCAGTAGATCACTGGTGTTATATACAGTTTAACAGCTTCTCTCTGAACTATGCATTTAAAAGATTTTAATTTTCAACACCATTCCTTAAGAGTGCATTGACTAGTTATGGAAGATGTAAGACTCTGGTAAGAGAACTGAGTACAAGCAAACAACAGCCATCATCTGCTCTCCCCTAAAGGAGTGGGTGAACAGAGGGTTAAATTCAACTTCTCTGCAAAGACAGACTACCTCAAGGGAACAAATATGACTCTTATCTCATGTAATTCAGAGGAAATACAGGTTATGTAAGTAGCACTTTTTACTGCATTTGGGAAAAAAGTAAAGCATCTTCAAGTTTTATAAAATAAGAAATCATGAATAAAAAATGGACAAAATGGAGAAGTACTGTATTTCTTAGAGAAGAAAGAGTAGAACAATGTACTACAACACACTTGCTATGTTTCTTCTTTTCTATCCTAAGCATTTTCACTAGCTACCATTGTGCAAAAACAATCAGGTTAGAAAATCCTCTGGTTTGATCCAGTACAGACACTCTTGATTACAAAATAAATCAATCAGCAAAAATTTCCTAGGAAGCTCTGTGTGTATGTGTGCGTGTTCACTCTATATGCTTGAAACAACACAATCACTTTGTTACATCTCCCCACTTCACTATCTGTGCTGCCTTATCCCCCATACCAGGTTTGAAGTTTGCATACATTACTACTAAACTTTCAAGCATTACAGTTCAATTTTTGAAACAACATTGATGGTCAGTTCTGATTAACCCTTCCAGTTTTTATGCTGCTCACTGACATGACTGCAGATGAATTCCTGCCATAAGAGAGCCCCAGAGCACTGGCAAATGAAGAGAGGTTTTACACGACTACAAAAGCCTATAGTATTCTTAAAAGGGCCCTAGAAGGTGCTGTCACCTGGAAGGCTGCTTTACTTTCTGTCTCCTTTCTGGCAGAGGCAGCCCTACGAAGCACTTGGAAACTCTCTAAGCAACAATGCTTTGAGAACTCCTGTGGAACTAGCTAACAGATATTTTCTGACTTTATTTTCTGTCCTTTATTCTTCAGCAAAATTACTTTGTCCGTTTAGTCAGAGTATGATATGAGCAGACTCTACTGGCTTTACTGACACAACAAAGCCTGATAATAGGAGTTTTGAGTTTTTCACTTTAGCAGGCAGATTGTAGCAGAGCAATGAGGCTCCAAAACTTGGTGGGTTTTCTTGCCCATGCTGGTCCCATGTTCCAGAAGGTAGTTTGTTCCATACAGAAGAGTTCTTGGGGCTACCATTCTTCTCTAGGGAGCCTGACTATGGATAATCCAAAGCAAGAGAGGCAGCAGGAATGCTGCACATGCACAAGCTGCTTATTTGGTTGCCTGGTCATCTTAGTGGATTCCTTCCTTGGGTATTTGCTTTAAATCTTCTAGACTGAAGTTATTCCATCAAAAGTGTACTCCTTGAGATATGTTTTTTGTCCTTCCTCACTTTTTCCTCACAAAGCTTAGTATCTTGTTAGAGATGAGTATTTTTTGTTTGCTTGTTTGTTTTTTAAAGCCTAGACTCCCACAGCTACTAATGTGACTGTGCCTGCCTATCTCCATTAACCTTGCAAACACTGCTATTATCAAGTAGGCAAGAGTTTGCAACAGCAGAAAGTTTCTCTAGTAGGTACATGGTCTGTCACACACGCCAAAGAAGTACTACAGATTCTTGTTGCATCCAGCTAGCAGCTCTGAGTCATTCGCTACTTCACTTCTTAGTGACAGCAAAAGGAAGAAGGAGACATCTGGCACCACTGCTCAGTATTATGTTTTAAGAGACACCGCAACGGCACGCATGCACAATCACTTTTGCTAGCTTGGAGGTTATGTCCTTGTCTCTTGCACTGTGCTGCACACATTAGGGCGATTGCTAAATTGTAACAACATATTGGGGAAGACAGAAGCAGATTTGCGATTGAAATCATCTTCCTTCGCAGGTTTTCACTATGGCATCTGGATTTTAATCCCAGTCCAACACTCAAAATTCCCCCAACAAGCCCTTTTGAAAAAAAGCCGTAAACTAAGACATAGGAAAGTTACAAAGCATGAGCCTCCTTCCACCACTCTTAGAGATTTACAGCAAGTAATAATGCTGACATTTTAAGCTGTGAGAAGCAATCTGCTAAAGAAACCAAGCTAAGACAATGATGAAAAACTATCAATCATCTGACAAAAGGTTTGTAAATACCTTTTTACACAGTCATATCTCCAGAACTCTAAACACTGTTTCATCTTTCTTACCTCCATATACCTCTGATGTAGAGGCCAGCAGCAGCCGTGCTCCAACACGTTTGGCTAATCCTAAATTTTGGGCAGGGAAAGAACATAATAATTAGATCAACTTAATGAATCTTTCAGTCACATTATCTGCTTTAGTGTGATCCCATTTTACATGTTTCTAAAGAGAATTCAGTTTCTCTCATTAGCTAAATCTAGATGTAAATCACTTCCATAGCTTCCACTCCCAAGCTGGAAGACTTGAGGAACGGCAGAGCAGCATCCACATGTGTGATGTGTTTGCTTCTAGGATTAAAAATTACACTGAACCAAGATCCAAGAACTTAATATATTACAACTGAAATAAAGGCCAAGTAAGCGTTAACTATTCTAGTTATGAAATCAGGATCCTGAAACAACACATTGTATTATGATTACAAAAGCTTAAAAATAAGCTGCATAAAGAAATTGATACAGAATAACATGTTACAGGACAAAATCAATCATTTTTCCTTTATTATGCACCTTTAAACAGCCTGGGTGATCCTACCCATCACTTGAGGTTATTCTGCACTCCTTTCCAGTGACTTTCTCGCCTTCAAGTTGGCATGGCCAATCAAAGAGATCTCTCTTCTATGCTGTACAACTATCTGGCACCTCAATAGCTTCTAAATCACTTAATTCTCTAAACTGTACTCACTAGAGTATCACTCAAATGAGAAACTCAGCTGAGCTAAGGCCTAGCAGGTTTTTTGCCTCCTAATAACTTTTAGGATCACTGACACTCGATTCAAGCTGCAGCTTATGCCAAATGGATCAAAAATGGGAGAAGAAAGTAGTAAAGGCTTGAGGCCTTCTTTCATAGGCCCATTCCCAGCATCAAAACCAACAGACAGCTGAAAATGTTGTCTTCTAATTATCTAGCATGAAGCCAGACATGAAACGTTCTTACAGAATTTGCTAGCCAAGGCATGCACAAGAAGGTGCAGTGCTCTTGATGTCTGGGATTTACAGAGTCAATGCAGTTCCACCCAGTTCAATGTTTGCTGTGATGGAAAGGAACAGTCACCCATAGCAACCGTGGGAACATTCCACAGTCCCCAAAGTGAAAAGTACAGTCGTGGACACAACTTTGCTATAAAAATCCCATGCTCTTAATTGTTCCAATGACTTCTAGAATTACTGCACAGTTATTACTCCATAGCCAAGTTACAATCAGGAAGTTCTTGTGCTTTGATAGCTGAGCTTGCGTGTTGTCAGAGTTCATTTGCGGATATATTTAAAGGAAAAGTACAAAAATCTTCAAAGGAGAAAAAAACCTCCTTATTTTTCATAAAGAATCAACTTTTTAAAATGTTCAACTCTGCTCCATCCTCCACTCCCTCCAGTAATTCTGTCCAGGTTATATTATGTCTAAGAAGGTTAAGTAAGAAAAAAGATTTCCACTTACCCAGCATGTTTAATGTCCCAATAGTGTTGGTCTTTAATGTTTTTATAGGATTATACATGTAATTTGGAGGAGAAGCAGGAGACGCTAGATGATAGATCTGGTCCACTAGAGAAAATTGGTAGCAGAAGGGGAAAAAAAGCATTATTATTTTCCCATGTAACATACTAAATGAGAAAAAATTAAGGTCAAGAAACAAGTACTACTTTCTGCATTTCCCAACACTGAAACTCAGCACTTCCTATTTGCTACCTACAGATAATATATATACATGCAAACCTCTTGTAACCCAAAACAAGACTTTTTAGTAAAACAAAGTCTAAAGCACAGTATATATCAATGCTATTGATACAGAAGTCTGAGTGTTGACATTTTCCACTTGCAAAATTTTTTAGTTATGAGTGCTTCAGAGATTTTTATAAGCTTCAAAAGTATATCCAACAGTCTATCACCCTCAACTTTTTAAGCAATTACCAGCTTCAGAATATTTTTCTCAAATGGAATCCCAAGCAAAGATGGCAGAAACATTTTAAATTTAATTTTTAAAAATTTTTAATTTCCAATTTTTTAAATTTTTTTAATACCAGAAGGAACCTTTTGGGAAAAACAAGTTCTGTGTTCTTATTTGTAAGCCACTTGTCAATGAAATATTAATGGGATTAGTATCATATTTATACTTTAAATATATATGCAACTTTTGTCCCTTTCCCCCTTATCTACTGCCCTTGCTGCACTGGTGTTCTGTGCTGCTCTTTGGATAATACAGCACTTTAGCTTTACCAAAAAAAACCAAATAAAACCTTCCTGACACAGAGATTCCAGCCTCCCCAGTTATGAAATATAATTAACCAACACAGCAGACCATAGCTTGCAATTAGTGAAGTTATGCTGATGCCTAACCTAACTTAAAATAAGGTAGCTTGGGTACTGGCAACAGATTGCCCAGGTAGTGCAAGTCCAAATCTTAACTAATTAAATTGGTTGCATTTCTGTGATTGCAATATAAACAAACCTAAATATTCCAATCACCCATAGGAAATACATATTCTGCACAAAGGCAAAATAGAGCCTAGTACAAAAAAACTAAACAGTTATACCACTGTCATTAACACAGACTAGGGCACATGTGAACCTCATGAAGTTCAACATGGCCAAGTGCAAGTCCTGCACACGAGTCGGGGCAATCCCAAGCAGAAACACAGGCTGGGTAGAGAATGGATTGAGAACAGCCCCACGGAAAAGGACTTGGGAGTACTGGTGGATGAAAAACTGAATCGGTACTTCTAGCCCAGAAGACCTACAGTATCCTGGGCTGCATCAAATGCAGCATGGCCAGCAGGTTGAGAGAGGTGATTTGCCCCCTTTCATCCACTCTTGTGAGACCCCACCTGGAGTACTGTGTCCAGAGGAGGGCCATGAAGATGATCAGAAGGCTGGAGCACCTCTCCTATGAAGAGAGGCTGAGACAGTTGGGGTTGTTCAGCTTATAGAAAAGAAGGCTCCAGGGAGACCTTAGAGCAGCCTTCCAGTACCTGAAGGGGCTACAGGAAAGCTGGAGAGGGACTTTTACAAGGGCATGGAGTGATAGAACAAGGGGGAACAGTTTCAGACTGAAGAAGGGTAGATTTAGATCAGATATTAGGAGGAAATTCTTTCCTGTGAGGATGGTGAGACACTGGCACAGGTTGCCCAGAGAAGTTGTGGATGCCCCCTCCCTGGCAGTGTTCAGGGCCAGGCTGGATGGGGCCTTGAGCAACCTGGTCTGGTGGGAGATGTCCCTGCCATTAGCTGATTAACATTGGTAATAATGAAAATCTTATGCAAATCCTAATTTGAGACCAACTTCAGCATATCAAGGTTGCGAAATTTGTTGCATGAGATAAGAATGCAAAGATTGGAGGGAAAAAAGATTTTTTTTTTTAAAATTACAATAAAAACAAATCAATACAAACTGAACTCATTTTCATAAGCAGCATATGGTATTCAACAAAGCTCAACCTGCAAGCCTTTAGTAACAAAACCCCTGTAAATAAAAAAATGTCTTTGTCTTCTATGCAAGATGAATCACAGTTAGTCAGAACTACTTAAAAATAATAACATGGATAAACAAATGTCAAAAAAAAATAAACACAAGATCAAATGAGAGACAGTAATGCTTAAGAAAGAAAAAGAACAAATCCCCTACAAGGTCACCCAAGAAAAGTATTCAAAAAGTGATGTAAGAATTAGAATGGCAGAATGGAAAAAGGGAAAGTAATTTCTTCTTTGTGTTACAATAGGAAAGTTGGGGTTTTTTTTAAGAAGACTCACCCTGAAACTTGAAAGAACCTGGAAAAGTCAAGGCTCGCTGCTATTCTGACAGAATACAATATCACATGGTATAAGGGCTGTCTTGCCATAGGAACAGAACACTATTGGTCAAATGGTGCACTCAAATATTTTTCCTTTAACTATTTTCTCAGGTGTTCTAAATTAACAAGCAGTAGCAAATGACAGCAATACAAAATCCAGCTGTATTTTCACAATGTATTGACTACATTAGCCCTCTGTTGGGTTTAACGTTCACAGTACCTGTGAAAGAAATTATTTTTTTCTCCAGTTTTAAATTATTTCTTCTACCAAAACCAGGGTAGAAGCAACCTTGACTTTCAAATAAAAAAAAATGCCAAACTTGCCTCAATTTTTATTTTTCTCTATTTGAATATAACTATACTTAAACAGTACAGGCTGCATATGAGGTACAACTAGTAAGAAAAAAAATACTCAACTAGCTGAGAATACTGAAATGTTAGAGGAATGTGTTTCCTGTTGAAGACCTCCCTTCTTCCCCAATTTCTAAATTTCCTTTGACAAAGCCAGCACACAATCCTTGCTTCCTGCTCTCTCTCTGATGTAAAAAAGCAGTGGTTTGGGTGTATGTAAGTGGCTTGATTTATTCATGTGGAATGTACCTATTGCTTTTCAACAATCCTTTAAGCAATGAAAAAATTAAAAGTAGTTAAAAGCCTTTGAAATACAAGCCTCTCTTCGTATTAAAACATTACACCATTTTTAAGATTAAGCACATGTTCTGATAATAAAGCTTTAAAAATACTGGCAAACTGTCAAGGTAAAATATTTAACCTACTTTCTTTCTGAATCCTTAGTTAAAGTCTGCTGGACAAGCTCATAGCTCCTGAGTGCACACTGGCTCAGCTGTAGGAGGCACATCAAACTTTACCCTGTGCTGCATCTTCACATTATTGTCCCAACACAAGAAATCATGCAAAATAATTTATTATTACATTTTATTCACTGCTTAAGCTTACAATATTAACAGTGGCCAAAATAAGAAGAAATTATTTCAAGTCAAACCTCATCACACAAAACAACTATCAGCATAAACACAAGATCAGCTCCTAAAGCAATCTGCATGACTCCACTACCTCAAAGGTTCACTGTCTTGACAAAGCAATGATAGCTCTTAACAGCTGTTAATCTCTAGAGTGGAGATGACCAGCTGTCTACACGATGTCAAAACAGCCCAAAAAGCTAGAGATACAATTTTGGCACTTGTCACACGGGTGAGGACTTATTCTCACATAAAGAAGTGCAGAGAAATACAATTTCATGTAGCAGACTGATCTGATATTTGCTCTCATATAAACAGAAATTGGTATTTCCATTCACTATCAACTCCAGTGCAGCATCAAAAGAGAGCTTTTCACAGATGGCAACCTACAGTATCAACGCATTTCAAATCCAAAGATGATCTGACACAGTGTGTGCTAGGAGAAGCAAGCTCTCAGCTCAGATTTGATTCAAAGCCCTACCTGCATTGCTAACGCAACTGAAACTTTTCAGATTGTCTGCAACATGGAGATAGTTAATTGTTCTGTGTGATTCTGTGTGACATGGAAAGATTTCTCCTTATTTTGTCCATTGTTGACACTGTAAGCTTCAGTAGTGAATAAAATTTAATCAAAATATTTTGCAGGATTTCTTGTGTTGGGGCAACAATACAAAAATGCACCATGGGGTAAAGTTTAATTGGTCTGTTGAACTTTGACATGCCTCCTGCAGATAAGCCATGAATATAAATTAAATACATTACTGCCTCAAGTTATGCATCTGAATGTCAACATCCCCTTCCCACAGCAGAGCCCTGTCATGAAACCAAAGAAAAGAGGCAGACTGGAAGACAAAATAAATGCTCAGAGAAGACACTGGCTGCTGCTTGCAGGCAGCAGGTAATTCAAGCACAGTGGCTTAGAAAAATGAACAAAGTAATAGCTAAAGCCACCTGCAGCCAATTCAGAGTTGAACTCGGACCTGAGTTTTCTGCTGTTTCTGTCCATCTGTTCCTTCACAACTCTTTCTAAATCTAAACAAATTGTGGCAGATTTTTTGCAGAATGAAATGCCACCTCAAAAGCATCATGGCCCATCAGTAATTTACTGCCCAATCCTAGTCTGTCGAAACAGGAGTGAGCACTTTCCTGATTTCCTACCTCCATCCCTTTTATTTTTGTTGTTTTTTAAATATCTGCTGATTTTTTGACACACAGCAGTTCCTATAGGAATGGTTCCTTTATGAGCACATGGGAATTCAGATGAACAAGGCCAAAAACTACCGTTCCTTTTGCTGCATCAGGATACAGCTAGGCCTGTAATTATCCAAGTGGCTGTATAACTGTTACCCAGAAATAAATGCAAACAAAATACAAAAGGGAAAGGAAGGGAAAGAAAGGGAAGGCAAAGAAAGGGAAGGGAAAGAAAGGGAAGGCAAAGAAAGGGAAGGCAAAGAAAGGGAAGGCAAAGAAAGAGAAGGCAAAGAAAGGGAAGGCAAAGAAAGGGAAGGCAAAGAAAGGGAAGGCAAAGAAAGGGAAGGCAAAGAAAGGGAAGGCAAAGAAAGAAAGGAAGGCAAAGAAAGGGAAGGCAAAGAAAGGGAAGGCAAAGAAAGAAAGGAAGGCAAAGAAAGAAAGGAAGGCAAAGAAAGAAAGGAAGGCAAAGAAAGAAAGGAAGGCAAAGAAAGAAAGGAAGGCAAAGAAAGGAAGGAAGGCAAAGAAAGGAAGGAAGGCAAAGAAAGGAAGGAAGGCAAAGAAAGGAAGGCAAAGAAAGGAAGGGAAAGAAAGGAAGGAAGGGAAAGAAAGGAAGGAAGGGAAAGAAAGAAAAGAAGTTTTACAACGTTTACTTGTGCCTGCTAAGAAGCCTTGAGCTGGCTTTGCAATTATGCCATAGTGCAATTAATTGAAAATGGCTGTGTGAAAGATTGTGCAAAACTTTACATAGATAGGTAAGGACCATAAAAGAACAAACGCTAACAATAAAATTCTGCAAGTTTTGTATGTAACTCATACCAGGGGCTAGGAACTCTGTAAGCCACTGTGAACACGGCAGGCAAGAAGCAGTTTACCAAGCACAGGATGGTAGACTAGTGATAAAATAAACATTAAACAAATCTTTCACTTTATAATTTTGATGGAAAAAAAGCAAAAAAAAAATCAATTTCAAATAGCACAGATACAGAAGCTGGCATAAACATTCCAGCCATCAGATACCCAGTGACAAATCTAGGAATCTACAATCAACATGAAGTTTTTTTATATGTTGCAAGGTCAACAGCAGCTAAAAATTGTCAGTTGTGCACTTTTCTATATTAAAAGCTAAAAAACCCCCTGTAACTTAGTATACATGGACTCTCTAATACCTAGGCCCAGACACAAACATTCGGTCTTGAGTCTTCATTAATACTAAACAAGTACGGTCAATATAACCACTCACTTTTACATAATACTGCAATAAAACTACCTTCTTTTATATCATCCATCTTTACCTCCCAGCTGCATCACTGCATGTGCTCTGCATGCTTCCTAAGTGAATAGTAAGGGTAGAGAATAGCAAATGACATTCCTTCCCGTAAGGGAATGACCTTCATCTTCAATTTCTGCCTTCAACATGTGTCATGGTACTAGAAAGGACTAAGCAGGTCACTATCTCCACTAAGCACCTACATCTGTCACAGTACTTGCTATTCAGGAAGTACTAAGCAGAAAAGCTTTGATCAGAACCCTACAAACAAGTTTCTACAGCTTCAACATATGGACTTTTCTTGTACAGAACAGCTACACCAATTCCATTACTGTAGGTCAGGCCAGAGGAGCTGACACAGTGAAACAATACATTTCTATTTGTCCTGGTTTCACAGGGACAGAATCCTAGGCCAGCCACAGAGAGCAAGCCATCAGTAGTCCTAAATGATATGGGAGCTTAAGTCAGGGCAGCTGGCCCAAGCTTAGTAATAGGTGTAACCCATACCCTTACCTTGTGCTCATTATAAGGGGGGGAGGTGTGCTGAGGATGGGGAGTTCTGTTTCCTGGGGCTCTTCCCTCTTGGCCTGTTGCTCCCTCTGCTACTCCTGAGGACTAGGCTGAGTATAAGCTTATATACTTTATGTTGGTGTTTGTATTAGTTTTGTTATTTCATTAAATCTGTTTCTATTTCAACCTGCAGGGTTTCTCTTTTCAATTCAACTTCTCAGCTGGGGAGAAGTCAGCGGGTGAGAGAGCAAAGTGCTTCAGTTTAGCCCCAGATATGGGTTAAATGAAGACACTATTGCACTGAATTAAAAAGGACTACAAATTCATCTTCCTAACGTTAAAAATGTTGCCTGTGACTTAAGGCAAATCAGAACAACTTTACAAAGGTTTACCATATTGCTGTTCCTGGAGCGGTTTTGTAGAGTTTCATCAGAGACACAAGTATCACTGCAGTTGGCTCTGGACAAACAAAATTAAGCAGCGTATGTTACTGTCTGCCTTGCCATGACTTTCTATAATTGTACAATTTAAAACCATGAAGTTGAGTATATTAGGGATCTGACAGAGGGAATGAAAACTAGGGGGAGAAAAATCTGAGACAGAAATACTGAAGCCAAAAAAGCAGTGTATTGAAGGCACTCACATAAAATTAGAAGCTGTATTTGTATGTGCCTTAAGTTATCTGTCAGGTTATTTTGGAGATGGAACAACTCTGAGATACTGTAGACAGTGTTTAGTAAAATGTTATAATCTTGATTTCTGGAAGGCTGTTATTCACAAGGCGGTTACCTAGCCTATTCTTCTGGCCAATTTGGTGAGACTGTTGGTTTTAGTCCCAAAGTCATCTCAGAACCACAAGCCAGCAAAGTCCTTAGAATAAAAACATTTTTAGTCCCAGTCAAGTCAATCATCTATTAAAGGTCTATAAATAATGTCTTATATACCTATGTGCACCTATGTGAACTTAATTCCTTCTGAAAACTCCGAAAGCCAACTTCCTCATTGCCGTGTATGTCACATGTTCACAACAGTTCTCTCAATTTGCAAAATGTGTTTTTATTTTATCATTTTAAAGCTCTTCACAGTCAGAAGAGTCCAGTATAAAACCCAAACTATCTTTGCATTCACAACAGACACTGAAAACAGAGCTTGGTTCCGCACGGCTCCATCCTAGGCCCAGTCCTCTTCAACAGCTTCATCAATGACCTGGATGCAGGACTCGAAGGGATTCTATGCAAATTTGCAGATGATACTAATTGGGAAGAGCTATTGACTCTCTTGAGGCCAGACAGGCCCTACAGAGAGACCTCAATAAGCTAGAGAGATGGGCAATCACCAACTACATAAACTTCAAGGGCAAGTTCCGAATTCTGCACCTGGGATGGGGCAACCCTGGTTGTACGTACAGATTAGGGAACAAGTGGCTGGAGAGCAGCATGGCGGAGAGGGAGCTGGGGGTCCTGGTTGATAGCAAGCTGAATATGAGCCAGCAGTGTGCCCTGGCAGCCAGGAGGGCCAACTGTGTCCTGGGGTGCATCAAGCAGAGCGTGGCCAACCGGTCAAGGGAGGTGATTGTCCCGCTCTACTCTGCACTGGTGTGGCCTCACCTCGAGTGCTGTGTGCAGTTCTGGACTTTGCAGTTCAAAAAGGACATCAAACTGCTGGAGCAAGTCCAGAGGAGGGCCATGAGGATGGTGAAGGGTCTAGA
>VZRW01009220.1:258623-283884 GCA_013398125.1 Aegotheles bennettii
CCCAGGGCAGTGGTCACAGCACCAAGCCTGACTGAGTTCAAGAAGTGTTTGGACAATGCTCTCAGGCACATGGTGTGACTCCTGGGGTGCCCTGCACAGGGACAGGAGTTGGACTTGATGATCCTTGAGGGTCCCTTCCAACTCGATATGTTCTGTGATTCTATGATTCTGACATGTAGTGTTTTGCCAGAAACCCGATTGCTGGCATCAAGAATAAAAACATTAATAATAATATCAAGAATAAAAACATAAAAAAATCAGCTTTGACTGAGCTTTGTATCAATTATTTCAATCAGTCTCAGGAAGCAAGTGATGAAATATGTTTTACTTACCTACCACTTACAAACTTTTTTTTCCTCACTTCATGTTACAGTAGTTAGACAGTGCACTTGCATTTGTTTTAAGTGTCTGTCTTTGAGCATCAGAATGGAACTCTTCTTCACTACCCTCACCAAAAAGAAATAACCAATTTCTTCATCAGCTGCCAGAGACTGCAATTTTAAAATATTGTATGAACATTTTACTAAGAGCTCCTGATTAACCAGTGAAGCATTGGCAGCCATCAGCAAAATTCCTACTCTGCAGCTGTGCTCCTATGGTTCAAAACTGAAGTGGGCAGAATGATCTAATTAAGTTGAAAAGAAAAAGAAATCTCTAAAAAGCATAACCCTTGAGGACCACTGTGAACATCTTTCCAAGGGAAGAGGATCTTTAAGCTATACGATTTTTTGATAGAATGATAAAGCATTTGAAACACATTGTGATTAGAGAAATGAAATCAGTTCACCTGAATCACTGTTGATAAAGCACTGGAAGTTTGAGGCAGTTTCAGGCCTGTTTTTGTTTCAAATTTGTGAAAGGAACGGTAGAAACAAAGCAATCAAAAAACTTCTACAACTAACCAAAAAGAAAGTCAAGGCCTAAATGTGTTAATGTGAACTGTGAAACAGGTCAGATGAGGAGGACATCTTTCAGGTCCAAGAGATGGCTGGGATATTAAAGGGAATGTGCATATATCACTTCAAAATTGTTCTAAGGATTCCAAAGTTTGTTGAAGAAGCAGGAGAAAGACAGGGGCTGTGCATGCTTATCTGGTATTTTCTTCTAGTTTTACTCAACAGCTGTAGCTACGGTAAACAAGAAGGTGTGTGCACCTAATGGCAGTTGATACCTCTCAGTCTTGAGGTCTGGTTATTACTTGCTTTTTAGTAGACTAGTTTGTGGTACAACTACTATCTTATGACATCACCTTGACATGGGCTTATATTTGTGTGTGTGTGTTTTTTGGGATTTTGGTGGGGTAGATGGTTTGGGGTTGTATTTTGTAGGGTTTTTTTTTTGTTGGTTGTTGTCAGATTTTGTGGATTTGTTTAGACACATTCAAATATAAGAATAGAAATAGACTTCAGTGGCTTAAAAGTGTTTCAAAAACCCCATTTTTCCTACAAACACACAATCACATCTAATGCAAAGGTGGGTGTAAGCAAGAGAGCACGAATCCTTAAGTCACTGTGCAAACAAAACACATTACATCTGTTCTACATTTATTTAAACTAAAACTTCATTTGGTAGTTTTTAGTGCAATTCTATCAATCACTATGAAGTGTGATCACAGTAACACCAGATGAAGCACTCATTCTCATTTGTTCTCCCACTAATATCTTTGTGTCTTTACACTAAGGTTTTCAGGAACATGAGCCATGATGCTCTCGAGCAATCTTAAATGTAGAAAGCAAGAGGCAAAAAATTAGCGAGGGTAGATTTCTATACTCTTTTGCAAATAATACAGAAAAAAGAAAGAAGAGATTCTTTTCTTTATATACCATCCTTCAGAAAAGAAAACTCTTCTTATACAAAAAAACCCTATTTATTAGTGGATTAAAACTCAACATAAGTCTTAGCAAAAATGAAAATTAGCTTTAAAAATCCCAAGTACTTTAAAAACACAGAACTCAATTACAATTGAAAAAAACCTACTATGCCATGTTTGGATATTTTCTTTTCAGACTTCTTTTTTAATGCTATTATGCTTCATGGATCCCTCTGTTTCAAGATTCCTAAACTACTTTCATTCTATTCAAGAATTCAGGGCCTTTGGTTTTCTGCTTGAAAAAGCCTAAGTGAAAGGTATGTTCTTGTGAGTTTTCTATAGACTTCTTCTCCAAATGCTAAAGCAAAGGAAATCCTAGTGGAGGAGGAGAAAGTCATTCGGCACTACAGTTAACTTCAGGTATCCCCAGGCTGAGAAATAAAAATCTGTGTTTATGTGATTTATTACTGTTTCTGGCCAATCCAGATCAAGATCCAAGGATGCCGAGTGCCACTTCATGTCACAGATCAAAGATAACAATTCAGACAAGGCAGATTTTAGCTTCACAGTGATGTGAAAAAAAAAATGCATCAAGAGATTAAGTGAAAGCTATGCATCTTGAGACTAAACTCCATATGAATTTCCATATGAAAAATGTAAAGATTGCTCTTTCCAGATCAGAAATGAGGTCATCTTCAGAAATAAAGTACTGATTACTCCCTCTGAAATGTAAGTGTCAAACATCCGTATATGACCTTGTTTAAACAGAACAGCAACAGGAATTTTTTAGATACATGAATTCTTTAGATACAATCTTCTTTTGTCATGACTTTACAGTCATTCCAATTTCTATTTTCAAGCAAAAAGAAGAAACTGGGACTAAGAAGTATTGATCCATACACCAACTTGTTAATCTGTTACAATAACTATCCCTCACTGCCTTATCTTTTTTTCCCCCTTTCCTATGTCAGAATATAAACTCTGCACTGAAATGAAATTATCATGTTCATAGACCACTATATCAAAGTTAAAATTAACACTTAGCCATGCCAGCTTTAATTTATGCTGTTGGAGCATGAGAAGACATTCAATAAACTGCCTACTCAACAACATGTTATAATTTGTTGACAGTGCAAAATGGGAAACTGGAGACTTAATTACATAGAACATGGAAGAGGTAGCTGAAGGATCTCAGAATTCCCATTCATTAGTGCCTAGTAACTGGGCAACAGTATTAGCAATGATGATAATTCTCTGAGAGGGTCTCAATTGTAATCAGTCAGAAAGACAGTAACACAGGAAAGATTAGGAAAGCTGACAAACTGAGCTGGCTGAGGTATAAGCTACCAGCACATGAAGGCAATTAATAAGACCCTAGTCCTATTATCTTGTCAGTAGAAACAGAAGTTTGAAATAAAATAAGAGGCAGTAACTCAACCAGTGCATTGTCAGATTAGAGAAGGAGCATGTGCTCACAGGACTGTTTCAGTAGTTTTCAGGAATTCATCACAAGCAATAATACAATAGATGCAATTGCTAGAGATTTTCTCTGAAATTCTATCCATTAGAATTCAGCAAGAATAAAAAATACAACCACAGATTTATTTTTCTTGTTTAAAGAAATGAAACAACTACATTGCTACAAAGTTTTAAAGGGATGGAGCAAACCCACCAGAACTGCAGTATAATTTGAGTAACATTTTCATTGATTCACTATATACTTATACACTCCAAAGAACTCTATAAATGCATGTCTGTCTCAAATATGGCTATGTTAATGCTGTCTTACAATTTGGCAAAATAGTTTGAGGTTTATGATAGTTTAGATGTTGCGTTGCTTCCACTTCTTCAAAGTGGAATGGGTTTTTGTTTCTTTGTTGAGCTTTTTTTGTTTTGTTTTGTTGAAACTTGGGAAATTCAGTCCTGCCATTTTCCTATTCTACAACCTGTAAAATGCTTGTATCTAGAGCAGGAGCAATGTTTTCCACAGAAGACACATAAGGCAATTAAGGAAAGTCAGCTGACTTGTCCTCTGAAACAGCTTATTCTCCTCTCAACTGGCCATACACAGTTGCAGGATGAGTGCTGTCTAGCATAACTGCAGCCCCGAATTAAACACCTCAGTTCATGACCTATCCAGGGCACAGACTCTGTGTGCATAGTAAGTCATTGCAGGCAGACGGGGATGTGCGACGATGGATGGGACAGACAGACTGACCCATTGCCACCTTGCCTTCTCACAGAATCAGTCACATTAGGAAGTTTATAGAGTTTTCCTTCCTTCTGTCCACGCAGAAAGGAAGAAATGATTTCAAAGATAAAAGCACTCTGAACCTCTTAGTCCACACTGGTCACAGAAATTAGGCTAATAATGAATGAAGCATACAGGTACTAGACAGAGCAATCCAGAAGTTGGTGTATAAATTCCATTTCTTTACAGACATACATACTTAACGAGGGTAAAGCACAACAAAGTGCAGATACCAAAGCAGAGAATACTCACCTTCAATGTACAGGGGCTCAACGACATCGTGATTTATCAGTTCGAAGTTCTCATGACCAATCCAGTGCTCCACATTTCTTTTCCTGCCCGTAAAGAAGTTGTCCACAACTGTAACCTCATGGCCATCCATCATTAGTTTGTCAGTAAGATGAGAACCCACAAACCCTGCTCCTCCAGTTATCTGCGTTAGGACAGTTGGTATAAATTTCTTTTTCTTTTTACAGAAACACCAGACAAAGTCTACAAACACGAAGACAGAAGAACAGTAGCTTTCAGGTCTTTGCTTACCCCAGGGGAAACAACTCCATTTCCATTCTTAAATGTTTTTATCCAGTATTTACAGCATTTATAATTTCAAGAGAGATGCTTGACACATTTCATCATGGTCAGGCTAGAAGTTCAGCTAACTGTTCACATCAACAAAATCTCTTTTTTGATTAGATTTTTTTCCTTCAAATTGGATTGTGCCCTTTTATGAGACAGCAAAGCCTAAAAAGACGCAAAAAAGTAAGAGGAGAATTCTATGCAATTCTCATTTCTCAGAAGAGAGATATCAGAATGCCAGGTTATTTTTGTGGGAGATTTATAATATCGGAAATGTCAAATCCAGCTTTTTGTCTGGTTTAAATGGAAGACATGTTAGGTGTTCTAAGTAAGTACTACAAATTTTTTCACCCAGGAAGGAAGGGTATTGTTAGATGAAAACAAATCTTTGAAGATTTCTCATTTGAAACAGCTGCTAAAACAAAAATTATTCTTTTTGTGTTTTAATGCATCCACAGCCCACATTCTATCACTGTTTTCAGCCTCTCATACTAATAGCTCTGACACCCAGCATTTACCTTTCTTGGAACTTTATGATATTTTACTGCAAAGAAATAAGCAGAAATAAAATATTTAAAAACTTGTAATCTTGTTCCATTGCAGATGTAGAAGCATGGAAGTTATTTTTTCCCCTTTCTGCAACCCAGTCTTTAACAGTAAATGCAGTCAACACAGCAAGTAGTAGAACTGCAAGCTGTGTGACACATCCAGACATATCTATGGAAGCAATTATTTTCTCTGCATTTCGTAAGTAGTTTTCAAGAACACACAAAGACATGACAGATCACTGATCTCAAAGAATGAAGGGACTTGTAAACAGCCTATGTGGCATCAGCTGTATTATGACTGCATGATCAAATTCACATTTTGAAAGTGATTCAGCTGTTGATCTCCATTCTTCAACTGCAGACAACTAACTAAACAACAAAAGGACATGGCAAAATTGTCAAGCAGGAATCTAATGAATGGATGATAAGCTACAATGACAAAGTGCTGCGTGCAGAAGGATGTAGATGCCTGAACTTCTTTCCCTTTGTGCTAGTCAAAGTCTTAACATTTATCCTGCACACTCCCTCCCCATCCACTACTGAAAAAAGTTAGATTAGCAGAAATCTTTTATTTCTTTTTTTAATCAAAACAAAAACCAAAAAACAATCACAAAAGACAAAGGCAAAGAGAAAGCTATCAAAAACTGAAGAAAAAAAACCTACATCTGTTCTCTTCTGTAAAAACTTTGATGTCTACTTCTTGTATTCTCACACTTGTTTTTCTTAAAAATGCAGGGTCATTAGTGTGCCAAAGACATTCTAAATACCAGATAATAAAAGAATCATTTAGTTGGTCTATCCAGTGTTCTTTTGGATTTACCAGAGCTTCCTTGTAGCAGATTCAATATGTGATTAAGTTCCTTGACAAACCTGAAGGAGAAAGAGGATTTAGGAGAAGCCCTCTTTGGAAAAAGAAGAAATAAACTTAGGGGTCCCACTATCCCAGAACAGACAGGAGGGAAGAACAGGCTTCTAACAGAATGGTGTGAACAGGGAAAAGAGGGAAGTAACTGAGGGAGAACAGTCCTCTGCCAGGTACCACCACTTACCAAGGGAAAAATAGCATGCATGGAAAACTACAGCCATAAGCTTATCCTGACTTGGAAACAAGCTGCAGCCTTGCCTAATGTTCCAAGGGTTTTGCCCTTTTGTGGTGATCAGGACAAACCTTTTCTGTAGATGAACCTATTGATACAACTGAGGCCCAAGGGAATCCCCTACTGCTATTTCCAGGATTCCAGAGAAGCAAAAAAAAAAAAAAAGAAAAAAATAGCACAAGCCAATTTTCTCTGGAAAAGTTTCCAATCACTTTAAATCTGTAAGTAGTTTTTATGATAAATCTATGTTGGCTTTATTAACAAATCACTTCCATAGGTATTAGATGAAGAACTACTTGGAAAAGGAGGTGAATTTCCCCTGGAAAAGTAAACAGCTGTATAAATTAAATTTTTTATCATTACTTGAGGCTACATTAAAAAAAAGAAAAGATGATTTATCACTGAAGCTCTCTGTATAACCTTCCTGTAATCACTCACAAAAACAAGGTCAATATAATTCATTTATAAATATGACTTCCTGCAAATCACAGTGACATATTAATCTTCAAAACCATATATTGTACGTGAAACATTTCCACATCAAAATTGAAGCACATGCACGTGGGGCTTAAATGGGCATTCTTTAATAAGACATCATTAATAAAAATATTTAATTATCTACTAGTGCCAATATGCTTAGTTAACTTCAGCAGCTACTAAAAGGCACAAATATTACTGATAATTTCCTCTACCAGAGGCACTTAAAAGTCTGTGCATTTGCTAGATGGGTTCATTTCTGCTGTCTGCAGTAAGATTCAAAACATTTATTGTTTCATACGGATTTTTTTTTCTTTTATGCTTTAACTGGTCTACTACATTCAATTCAGAAAAAGCCCACACAACAGATTGAACCAATGTCAACGCTATCATCTGTAATATTAAACAGAATTCCTTCTCTTGCATACGAAAGCCTGTGGCCTTGTCACTTCAGAGAACTAAGCAAGTAGATAAATCATGCACAACAGGATGAAGACTTAAGACTCTTTTGAATGACAGTGCCAAGTATTCAGTCTCAGCTGAAATGCCACCCATACTAGCAATCATCTCCAAATAGATGCAGTATACTAAAAAAATAACTGCTAAAACTGTTGTCAGTGCTGTGGTTACTGCATTCAGAGAAAAATTAGAATTTAGAATGGATACCAGGAAGAGACACAGTATCAACAAAATATGAAGCAAATCATTACCAAAGTTCACTTGGCTTGCCAATTCTTGTGTTTACTCCTGAAAAACTGTCAAGTGTCACCCAAGGTCTACGTGAGTCCTCAATAAGCTGACTTCAGCTACTCAGAAGAACATTTTTCCTGTAGGATTATGACACTGACATTCTAACAGAATGAAATTGCCCATGTGGGCAGGAGGCTTGTGAAAGCTCACCCGAGTTCCCACTGAATTAGTCCTCAGCAATGACAGAGAAGAAACAACTGAACAACTCATTAATCCTTTTGGCCAGCTTTCTCTTTAGCAATTTAAACTTTACAAAATACATGGACATCAAAAAGGGATTCACTTCCAGGTCATCAGAAAACACTCCTATTCCAACTACTTGCCATCACTGTTGAAGCAACAGACTTCATCAAAATATTCAGAATCTTTAAGAGGCATAAGTTTAAAAGTTAATAGGCTATGGAGCTCTTAATATTACCAGCTTCCACCGATACTTTTTTTGAAAGTACCTTCTTGCTTACACAAGAAACACAACATTAAGGTAACTTTATTACACTTGGGCACATGAGCACATAATTTAGGAATTTTCATAATTAAGCCTTTCTGATATTTTCCTCAGTGTACCTTCCACATTCAACAAGGGAACAGGGAACCGATGTGTATCTCCTTCAGACTGTCATAAAAATGATAGACCACCACTAAAGAACTAAACTAATTTTATAACAGTTACTTATTTGTCCCAGACATTGCTCTCTATTGCAGAGGTAGAGGTATTTATACACCTTAAGTAGCTATACTTTCTCTCCCTCTTCAAAAAATGGGGACAATTTTTCTTTTCCCCAGGACAGACAGAAACAAGAACAAAAATAGGACACAGCTAGCTTCAAAAGTGTGTGTAGACAAAACTGGAAAGCTGATGTTGCAGCACAATTTGCCAAGTTTAAGAATGCCTTGGATGACTACTTGTCCTGACTTAACCTGCCTTCCTCTTCCACCCTAAAACACCTGTGATGCTTCAAAATGTCTGAAACAACAGAAGATAATGGAGAGATGAACATTACTTCAGTCTAATTAACCAGTCCTTCTTCACAGTGCTGCAGAGCAGCTACTTTACTAGCCTTATGACTAGATTTTGTCCAATTCAGTCACATAAGCTTTCTGCCAAAATGTGCCTAAAGTTTTCCAGTCACTACAAGTTTAAGCCCTCTGGGAGCACAAGATGAAAGACCCTTTGGCAATGCAGCCTTGAGACGTTATGAGCAGAGAATAGTAGCTTAATTAATTGGCAAGTCAAACCTCCAAACCAGAACCCAGTGTATTATCCATATGCTGAGTTTGATAACATCACCACAGAGTAGGTGAAATACTACTCTAAATCCTGTGCAGCACTTATGATATACAAGGTAATTTCCTTTATTCCTCCTCACGTCTTTAATTAATCCTAGAAGACCAATCACATTCCACAGATTATTTTTTTTTTATTTCCAAAAAACCCACCCCTGAGTAAATACCAACTTACCAGGATTCTTTTACGGTCCTTTTCTGACAAAAATTTCACCGGTGGGTATTTCTGGGTGAAACTACAGAACATTTCAAAACAAAGAAGAAAAACTATATAAGTTCCAGCCTTGCTTCTTCTTTCACCTATCTGAAGTATGAAAAACTACTCTGACAACCTCCCATTCTTAAAGTTCTGCTACAGATATGTTTGGTCCTTTTTTCTAAAAAAGTATCTGAGCCAGTATGAGAAAGTGCCTATACTTTGTAAGAGCACTGTGAGAAATACCAAAATTGATCTTAAAGAAGTGATTTCAAAATTTCTGCTTAACTGATTTTCTAGAATCAATCACCTGACTTCTACCTTTTGAGAGCAGAACTGGTGCCAGTCATGACATTACAAAAGAGTAAAACAATAAAACAAAAACAGTGATTGGACTTTTTTTTTTAGTAGTTTTAAAAAGCAAACAAACTTCTCAAAAGTTCTGGAAAAGAAAGTAAGTTGTTTTGACCTACTGCATTGACTTTAAATGTGTCTCAAAGTTTCAATATGAAATTTACAATAGAGAGTTGTAATTCTCCTTAAAGTTTCACAGAAATCAATATAAAGTTTACAATCAGATTCTCAAAGAAACTCTTTTAAAGATAATTCAATAATTTTTACCAGAGAGCTTATTCCACATGAAAGCTGATTTTCTTCTCAGAAATAGCTAGATGGTCTTCAAGCTACTTTAATTTTTTTGCACCTTCTTTACAGGAACTTAATTAAAACGAAACATCCTAAAATAAAATTATGTGACATGCAAATCCCAGGTGCTTTCTCAAGCTTAAAAATGATGCTCAGAACCTCAGACGATTTCATGGATATGGAATTACTTCTTCCTCCCTCCAGTGGCATCCATTCTGCATTCCGCAACAAACTCCTCCAAAGGAAGGTGTGAATTTTATCTAATTATTTCCGTAATTAGCATTGTAGTCTTGGCAATATTTTAATATCTCAGTTTTTTCTTAAGTATCAGCGTGACACTAGATGGAAATCAAACTACGGTTACTCTTCTCCAGTAAATCCACATGCTAGGGATGCAACTGGATGTAGCACACAGGAGGTATATATGCCAAGACTTCACACTGAGATTGCATTTTCATCTACTTACAAATAGACTGACTGAACTGACCCTACACCTCTGATCTGGAAGCACCTCCTGCTTCTAACCCGCAGTACTGGCTCAAGAGGAATTCTTCAAAGGCAAAGCACAGATGCTTCTGTACTTGTGTCAGCTTTTCACCCCAGAGTAAAAGCCATTTTCAGCTTCCTGGATAGGAGAAATATGACAGTGCAATCTTCCAACGTTACTCACACAGGAAGACTGAAATAAGACGCTACCTACACTTGCTTTATACAACCACTAATGGTCATGTTATTTCTGTGATTTAAGCAGAGAAGCAATGAGAAACAGCAGTACAAAAGTATAATGCAGACATATAAAACACAGCCTTCCTGTGAAAGGCAAATCCACCAATAACAACAAGGTGCTTATGGAGTTTAAAAAAAGTGAAGTGCCAAATAACTCTATGCAAGGTAGAAGTCACTTTCCTCCATTTTTAAGGTCACATTAATCCAGCATGGGGTGATACTGCTGCCATAGGGACCTCCCAAACACTTTTGCTCCTTCCATTACACCAGTACTACCTTAGAGGCAGTGGGCAGGAATTTGGAACTGATCCAGCTTTTATGTTCATCTTTTGGCAGCAACATTTGAGTTTATCTTGACCTAATGATTGCTTTGATGACTACATGGCAATGCTTTTGCTGTGCAAATTATCAATAAAAACATCTCTTGTCATGAGACTAGGATTAAGGAATTCTTGTCTTTCCTGCTTCCCAAAAGCAGGACAATGGCTTGCTTTCAGGTTTTATCAGCCTTATGAGGTAAAATAACCAGACACTGACACTAGAGAGTAAGCTTTGCAAACAGGATCAGCCTTCAGGCACCTGACAGTGAGTATTTACTGTCACTTTACATAGGCATAAAATTCAAAAACTGTTAATTGCAACAACCCACATGCAGTTGAACCAGCAGAGGTAAACGGTTACACTGTTTGAAAAACCCAGCAATAATAAGCACTCATATGCTCCCATTTTGTGAAAGTGTAATTCCCAGATCAGCTCATCCAGAGGTAAAAAAAATATTTTGATTCTTTCTCTTTATTTCTAGACATTTGAAACTAGACTCATCAATACACTGCAAACACTACTCAAAAATAAAAGAGCATTTTGATGGTTCCTGGAAGAAGTTTTAACTTCAGGTTCCACCCAAAAGCTCATTGCTCATTTGGAAAAATATAACAATTATTAAAAAAAGAGCCAATCAGGATACCATCCCACAAAGATCCTCTGTGAATGGCAGAAGGAAATACTTGCATTGCCAACAACTGAAGCTGAAGATACACTGGTCTGTCAATAAAGATTAAATAAGTCAACTGAACAGAGGTAGGACATCAAAAATTTCTTCTAAAATATTTACTCTATAATTTGACTGTTATAGTTGGTATGGTAGTATCACATGCAACTACTACATGTGATGCAGTCTGCAATTGGTTTCATGTTGCCAATATATTGCCTAGTTTGAGTCATGGAGTTCACGCTTATATTAAACAATGAGCAATTGCATCAGTGTTCTCACTGAAATAAATCACATGTGGCAGGTCACTGAATCTTTCAAATCAATTGTAAAAAAACAGAACTGACAACTTTTTTTTTTTTTACAGCACAGGAGGAGGAGGGATAACTGCTCACTGGCAAGACAAAACTCAACACACCAAAACACTGCAGGTGTCAAGCATACCTCTGGCCAAGAGCAATGGGATTCTGTCCCCCTCTCCAGAGGAACAGCACACAACTACCAGTATGCCATATATTAACCAACCTGGCCTACTGGTACTGCTTGGCAAGTCCAGAATTGCCCTTTGTGATGCAGCATTCTTGTCTACCTGTTTGCTTGGGACATCAACAGTGCCACCTCTGAAGCAGTATCACTGTCAAAAGCAACAGTGTCTTTGTCACAGCTGAAAAGTCCCACTCCTACTCCAGACCTAATTTTGTGATGAAAAGCATCTGCCCATGAGGACACTCAGATGGGAGAACTGATCTGGCAGAAAGGCAACCAGGCTGGGGAGGTGAGGGAGTTATTTGCAAAGGGAGACTGAAATGCCTAGTTTCCCCATCCAGCTTACTATCAGCACTCAGGTGGTTTTGATGGCATAAAAGTGAGGAAACAGTGTTGCAGGGCAGACACAAGCAGCCAGGAATAAACAGATCAGGCTTAGATTTTTATTATTTTTAATAGCTATGTCAATTTAAGGTGCTTGTGGAACTACAGCATATATTTAATATCTGCAGCTCATCAAAAAGCTTGTCTGCTTTTCCTTAATTGAATCATCCAGTTCAATTCCACATATCACATTCCCTTACAAAGTCTGAGAGAAGCGAGTCAGTCAGGCTCATCCACAGGCACTGTACGTTAGCTGAACCATGGTAACTGATCACACGAGTGGGAAACGTGACGTAAAACATATTTTCAGTCTCTCGAAGTTCAAACCAATATGTTTTGGCACACACCTGGATTGAACTTACTAAACCAGGGTAATCCGTTTACCATCTGGACTCAAACCAGCAAATTTCTCCAGAGGATTTGAACTTTACAAAAAAACAGCACTCCCAGTTTACTTTAGTGGGATTAATTAACCTGAATACCTTAGGCATTAATGTCCTCCAGCATTCAAGGCCCTATTCTCGCTTAAATATGATAAAAATCCAAATGTACTGAGGGTATATACAAAACATTTACCTCAAGCCTGCAACTACAGAATTGACTGCTACAGAACAGAAACTATGCTTTTTAGCTGCTTACCAAATTTAGCAAAAGAGACATACCTTTTTTCTAGATCTTTGATTTTCTCCCTTAGAGGTGCAACAGCCTAAAATACAGGAATAATATTTAATCTTTGAAGAATAGAACAAGATTCGCATCACAAAATATGTACATAGGAAGTTATTTTAGAGCAAAAATCAGGGCAGCCTCCTGTGACGAGCTTCACTGAAGATATTTCATGAAATTTGCATCTTAAAAGTATCCTTTACGTCAAAAAATCCTTGAACCTTTTTCACCAAAAATCAAATCACCTTGTACAGTGTGAAATCCCTTAGCTTACCACTGAAAGCAAAACACCTCAAGGCTATGAGTACCACATCCTTGTTGATAAAGAAGATCCAATGTTATGATTCCTATTTGGCAAAGTGAAGTCACAAATCACTTGTCTGAGGTTGTCAAAGGCAATCTATATTGAGCAACAGCACAATAGGACGGTCAGTAAAACCTCAAAAATTTAAGTAGAAGTAGACAGCAGATACACAAACTTAAAGAGTACACAGACACAAAGGAAAGCATTAGCTCCAGTGCCAGTTCTCTCAGAACATGGTATATGAATTTAAAGAAACTTTGTGTTTAAAAATTTAAGATACATTTCACATCACAGTTTAAGGGTACACCTAGGCTTTAAAAAATGAAGTTAAAAGGAAATTTATTAGGAAATATAGTTCACCTACCAAGACTTCTGTTTGCCTTTACACTGCTTTGAAAGAGAGAATCAATTAAATAGGTACCAGTTTCAGGTTCTTTATCATAGGACCAGCATTTTTAACAGTCCTGCCGAATTTCAACAAGTTCCTCAACCTTCGCTTTTAAGTTTACTAAAACCTCATCACAAAACTTACCATCTAGGGCCATACATAAGTTGAAAGCTATCAGAGGTTATCACTTGAAATGGTAGTATATAGCAACGCATCACCAACCACCATTAATTTGTTTTGTAGGACTATTGCTGGTTAGAGCTAAACAAGTCTGAAACTTCATGAACTGAAGTAACCTGCATACTCGTGTTAAGAGGAAATACAGTACTGTCATTTCCATTCATTAAATATCTAGCTCTGTGGAGCACTGAGTAATTCTTGAAACAGTTATATTTACTCTGAAGGTTCAAGATACTGTATAACTAAAGCCTGAAAAACAAGATCCAGACTGCTCAACTGCCCAGACCTTACAGTAACTCTGATCTACCCACCAAATTTAAAGCATTTGACCATTCTTAAGCACCTGGGATTTTCAGAACGCTTGTTGCAATGTTTACCAGAACTGGAAAAGAGAGACATAAACTAAGAACACAATCTTTCCACTGATTTTAAGCAATTTCAGTGGGCTTCTAGCTGTGTCCAGGCGAGCAATTGCAATAGATATCCACTGGAATACAAGACACTAGGCAGATCAGACTAAACCAGTACAGTCACACACACCCACACAAGGGGTAGGAGGTATTGACCTCAAAGACTTTTCTATCTACTAAATTCTGTTTTATTGTTATTAAACTGGAAGCCTAAAAACACCCGGAGAAAGATCTGTTGCACACATTCTTAATATTTCACAACAAACTAAGGTTGAAACAGAAATTCAGAGGTATTGGTAGAGAAGTTCAGAATCACTTATGTGTTCAGTACCCATGTCTACTTCAGATATCACCAGGACTTGTGCTTAAATCGTTGGTACTGCACACCATCCCCAAACACAAACACCGCTACCTTTGTTCATTAGTTAAGAACAAAGAAACACACTTTTTGAAGGCTTCAAATTTCTAATGAAACATATATTCTTAACATTTTTTAAACATGAGAGGAAAAAATTTCTGTATATCTTTTGTTCAGTAATAAAAAACAGTTCTCAGGAGGACTCTACAACAGTCTGTTGCAAACAAGACAGAGCTATTACTTTCAAGAAAGTTTTAGAGGGAAAAACATTAAAAGGTGATAATTACAAAGATACGTTAGAAACTCCACGATAGTGAAGAACAGTTCAAAAATTTATGTACAAACAAATCCAATGGTTTGAATGGTTTCAGTGGAATGGAGAGTAATGCAATAGAACTAAATACACCCTTTCAATACAAAATAAGAGAAACAGAGTCCTCAAAACAAAACAGACAACAGCTATTAACAAACTAACCTCCTCTATTTTACTTTCCACCTTCTGATCCCCATTTTCTTGAAGAGACCTGTTGGCAAGAAAAGAAAAAACATAATCTATACCAAAGCAATAGTTGCTCCAATAGTTGCATCATGTTTTTCCTGTTAAAACATTACATTCAAAGCACCCCAAATTCACGTTATTTCAAAGATATACTCGGAGTATATCCATGCAGATAGTCCAATTCCCATTGAAATCAGCTAGTCTTGCCACCCAGTTTGGCAGAAACTGAACCAAGCCAACAAGAAAGAGTAATAAAAATAAACATGACACTAAAGAAAATAGTAACTTCATTGTAGAAAAGCATCTAGTCACTGCGCTAAGGTAGGGTCAGCAGAAATGTTTTTGAATGCAGCTTTACTATGCAAATGCCCAAGATGTCTTTCTGAGGATCTGTATGCTACAAGTATGCTAACAAAACATTTTCTCTCAATGCCACAACTGTAATTGTAATATCAAAGAGAGAGAAGGGCGAACGTGTCTAGCTTTGACTGAACTTTTTTTAAAAAAAGGGAAAAAAAACCTATACCAAAACTTGTCTTAAGTTACCATCTGATGGGCAATACAAACATAACACACAAATGCTACTTGTCTGAAACGAAGCCAAGCTTGTACACTGAAAGGTGAAGGAGGTCATGGTAACTTGTGAAAACAGAGTACTGTCTAAGAAGTTGGCATCTTGCACAAATCTGGCTGGTCTTACTTAGCATCTAATTGTGTAAAGTATCTCAATTAGTTGTGTTCATTCTTTGAGTAAACTTCTACAAGTGTACAACATGTATTTTTAAATTTTACCTCTTGCATCTAGTAGACGCAATTTTCCTCAAGTTTGCATAATTCTTTTTTTTTTCCAATTAAACCTTCTGAAAGGGGAATTATTTATCTTACAGTAGTAAGTTTTTGCATACTAGAGGATTCATGGGTATCCAACATAAAATGGAGTTCTTTCAAATAAAACAGAGCTCCTTTACTTGGGGCCTGAGTCATTACACCTAGGGAAACAGAAGAACCTTTGTTAAGCAGACATACATACGCCACACTGTTTGAAGTTAGAGCAATGATTCCCTTCATATGCCTCAGTAAAACTCTTACTAAAAAGTCAGTTCAGTCCATTTCTGAGGCAAAAATCTTACTTACCAGAATCTTTTTGTTGTATATCAGCAAAGATTGCAGTAAATTCCTAGACTAAGACACATAGCTTCTGAACCATCTTTTCAAAACAAATCGTAATTTATTGTAACAGTGGCAAATAAAAAAGCCTCCAGTTAACATAGCTCCTACTGTTGTTTATTCAAAAATCATGGAACTTAAGGACTGGCACCCTGCAGTTTAGTTTTTAATGAGCTCTTCCTCCTAACAAAGACAATCTTACCGGCTGAGGACCAACATCAGACCTTCAAAAATAAAGTCCTCTCTCTCGATAGCTCTTTAATGAACACCTCAAATAAGAAGTCAGATACAGGTAGTGCTAGAATTTATAATGACAGCTTACTAGGGAATGAACACCCTGGATCCCACACCCACCTGCCCTCCTCAAACCTCTCTCTGAGGGTCCTGTCCTTCCTTTGGAAATGCTCAGCAGCTCATGTAACAGCTGCTAAACTGTCAGAGCTTGCTGGTCACTATAACATGGTAATCTAAATGACACCTCCATCTGCAAGCTGCAGCAGCTCAGCAGCTGTTTGCCTAACAGCTGAACAGTTTGTAGCAAGGCTGGGAAACTCCAAGAGAAGTAAATCGGAGAGCTTGGGACGGGAACAGATCCCATGGTAAGTTGTCCTGGGTGAATTAGAGCCCATAGAAAATTAATTAGATTTTCTTATTTTGTCTCAAACTTTCTTTACTCTGTGCTGCTAAGCATGGCATCAGAGTACCAAAACCCTTTACTAGCAAAACAACGTGGTAAAATACTTTGTCCTCTATGAATAAAGACTGTTGTAGGGAACAGACTGTCCCCATATTCTCTTCGCCTTATTTTTCAGTGTCTTCCTAGTGAATTTTCTCAAACACACATGGGCAGAAATGCTGTGAAGATCTGCATGTTTTGCATGCATATACTATGCCTTCCTATTTCTAATGGCATAAATTCTGGGGGACAGTGCAGGATTTTTTTGCTTTTCAGTAGTTAAACCATCAGATTCTCTCCCAATTAATTGTGGAGGAGAAAAAAAATTCGCAAAACCACATTTCTAATTCTAGGTACAGAAACTTCACTATGACAAGCAGTGGAAGACCTGCTGCTCTTCAGAATTTAAGCCTGTATTGTCACTGATATATGGTCAGATCTGTGCTGAGAAAAAGCAGAATCCAAATCTCTGTGGCCAGCTATCCCAGCCAACTTGCCTAAATACATCTCCAAAATCAGAAGATGAATTTGTGTAAAGAAAGGCAGATGCTGAAGTGAGAGTAAGATACTGGGCAAGATTTGCAGCAGACATACAACCCTTTTTGACACTGAACATCTTATATTTAAAAAATGGTATCAGCTACTTAGCAACCACCCAAACAACCGTGTGAGCTGCTATTCTATTTTCTTCCCACTTGATATACACAGTGATATATATCGATGGGTAAGGTAAGTTCATTCTATTTCAGATAAGGATATTCAATACAAAAATTATATACATTACCTCATATTGACAAAGTTTCCCCATACAGCTGGAAAATAAGAAAGGATAGAATATTAGTGTCACATAACAGTACACGAGGTCATTTTTTCCTGTTATCATCAGAATAATTTAAAACAATATTAAGTATGTTAATCACAAATTATCTAAATAAGTTACACTCATAATATATATATAGATAAACACACACACACACATACCAAGTGACTAGAGCACATTCTAAGAGTATGGGAGGAATTCTGATGAAATTACACGAGACTAAAAAGTAGGAAAATACAGTAATTCAATAAAAAAAGACTAGACAATTCCAGTGCACACCTGGAATTATCTGACCAGTAAATCAGCAGTTATGCTCATCTGATAATTATCCCCACACTATGTTGCATAAACAAAATGCACAAGAATTTTCTGAGCTATAATTTGGCTCTGTGCACACAGATTTAACAAACCAGAGCTCTGGACTTGTTTATCAGGGATACTGAAAAAACGGCAGAAGCAATGACATAGTCCTGAACCACACAAACTGGAAATGGCAGATTGACAAGAGTGAAAAGACTGGCCACTACATGTGAACCAGTCCAAAGAGGTTATGCCACAACAGTCCTGCTTTAAAGGTAGCAAGTGCTTGTGTGCACGTGAATTCCTTCTCTAAATATGTATATATTGTGATGCAGACACAAAAGGTACCTAAGCAATGTACCAAATGCCTCACTAAGCAAACAAAGGTCACTTATCACACTTTTTGTATGGAAGAAAGTTTTAAGGAAGACAAATCACAGTATAAAATAGCACAGGAAACATGGATCAGCTGTTTCTACGTGTTCACAAAAACATTCATCTGTCCAATGTATTTTCTACTAGAAAAAAAAACATCCAAAACTGTTCAGGTCTTAAGTGATTACACAAAAACTATCTGAACGTTGATTTCCCTTTTAACTTTCAATTAGGGCACAGAATGTAGTTTAAAGCAAAAAAATGAGGAGCCATAAACCAGGTTATGCTACAGATTTGACAGCTTCAGATCATCAAGACAAACAACATTAATATGGAACAGTTACATAAGGGACTCTAACAATAAGCAACACAGGAAATATATCCAGAATATCACCATAAAATCATTCTGCAATCACTCTTTAAGAGACAAGGCTCAGCCTAGGGATCCAAATTACACTGGGTCTTAAGAAGGAAGAGTAGCCTGTACGCAGTATTAGCATACATACAGAAAGCTTCTGAAGTGTCCTCAGCTGTTGTAAGCTGTGCTTCAAGTCTCAAAAGTAACAGCTAATGAAGTATTTTGCCTAGATTCAGGCTTTGCACATACATTTTCATGATTATTACTTAGCGATCTGAAACAGATGATGGGGTTGTTCCAGAAATAAGAAAACAAAAACAACTGCTAGTCACAGGCAACTTCCAGGCAAGAGAAGAAAGGAAAAATACCCAGGAAAGAAGAGTCGGGAGGACATGAGTGAGGATGCAGTAATGCAGTCGCCGTTCCACCCTTCAGGGGGATGGTGAAGCTACTGAACTGTTTTTAACTACCGAGTGCTGCTGAGTAATTCAAAGAGTAACTCAAATGAATCCGTGACTGACTGTCAAAAAAACTGTAGGAGGGCATATGTGATATCTGTGGTGGTATCATAAAATCTGTCACCTTCTGGGGAAAAGGAAGTTTTATAATATAACAAACGATCAATAAAATCTAACTGAATTTAAGAAACACTGTGGATTTTATGTTAATTAAAGTAAATTCTCTGTGGAAAAAAGGGTTACATTGTTCAGCACTAAGTTGAATTCAAGTTATTTATCTTCTGACTAGGCTTTAGCAATTATTTATGATAACATTAATGAGAAAAAATGATGACTACCCAGCAACTACAGGTACAGAATTCTCAAGTCATCCATTATTCAGCTGTACTTACAATCAGTTATTTTTCTGGGCTACAGAAGCCTGTACAAATAACACAACATATTGTTTACGCAGTGGCAGGAAACATCTGGGCTTAATTGACGAAGCAAGAATTGATGAAAAAATGAATTGCCAGCTGCACCACAAATACCACCCTGTCAGTTTTGTTGCAGAGACAGTACAGCTACACTGCATACAAGAAACCAGCTTCCCAAAGAACATGTGTTAATTGTGTGTGCTTAGCATCCACAGCAGGGAAGGGGGAGCTCCAAAAGGCATTCCTGTACTTCCAGAAACACTGTGCTTGGTATCTCGGTTCTGTAGGAGTAAATGACCTTCCATTAAACGTCTAGAAAGTGTATTTTTGAATTAAACTGCAAAATGAACCACATAGGAAATACCATATGGAGGGATTTGAGGACTCTGAAGTCTCCCTCGCATGCAGATTTGTGCCACAGAAACTCACTTGAACCTACTGCCCTCACAAAGGATTCTGAATGCACAATTCGAAGGAGGATCTCTTCAGCTACTGTGTTCACATACATCAAGGTTGAGGGGATCAAAGGTAGGGTTTTGCCCTACAGCAGAGTTAAGGTTTTGTGTTCTTTTTTCTAAATGCACATCACAACTGTGTATATAATGAGTTTACACAGCTGCAGAACCAGAAGTATGGCTATGGCTTACAGGGGGTTTTCTTGACTTGTCTCTTCCTTGCCCTAAAGGTTATGCCAAGGCCAGTTTGACATTCAGGCAAGAACGACGGAAACATGCCAAGGCCAGTGGGCCCAAATCCACCAGCAGAACTGTGCAGAATTACAAGCCTAAGGCCAAGATGAAAACACTCACAGGCACCATAAAACTCCTCACCCACCAAGTTCAGGCACCAAAAGCTGCAGACGTGTATGGTTAAAAAAGCCCCCTTTATCAGCAAGGTCATGAATCAGGCACTATACAGTTTTCAAAAGCATCTGACTCCTAATGGACCCAGTTTGAGCAAACACTAAAATAACCAAGCACGTCAATGCAAAAAGCCAGTCTTAAAAAAAAACATTTAAGAAAGTTCCAACTCTAAAGCCAAACCTCTTAAGCCAGTAAGTATTCATCCAGGATAACAGTTCTATGCCAATTCTCAAACCTTAGAAATTTAACACCCTCACCCCCCACAGCCACACAAAGTACATACTCCACAAAGAAGTTCCTGTTCATCCAACTAGAGGGCATTCACAGACAGTGAGTCTTCCTGCCATTCCTGCCTACCAAAACTGCACAAGGGAAGAATTCATAATTAATTGGACTAGACAGACAGAAGCACGACTTCTAACCAAACAATTAAGATGCTCACCTACAAGTGAGAAGAACTAGAGGTTCCGTTTATTCTCTCAAAGACTATGTTCAAACCTTACCAATAACTGATTAAAGTAGTAATAAGTTGCCATTAGAGAAGAGATAAGAGTACAAGAACTGTTCTGAGACACATGAAAGCCTAGTTTAAATAGCCTGTAGGAGAAAGGCGCTGGGACACGATTCCCCCCTGCTGCATCCCTTGCATAAAATAATAAGAACAATATTTTTTATTGTAGCATTTTTGCAAGGATTAATCGCAAGTACCATGAAGATTAAAAATACATCAGAGATATTAATCACTCCCACAGACATTACACTATAAAGTGACAGCTTTCAGAGAAGAAGAATGACATACCTTGGATGAATTGATAAAGAGCTGTACTTTTAAAAATTAGATTTGTTTCTTAAAGCCTTAATCACAGTATTATCATTAAGGAGGTATTTACATTTTGCAAACTAAACATTAATCACTCATTGCTTTCAGAAAACCCCAATCCACTTTTTTGTTTGACTTGTTTTCTTCCCCTCCAGCCTTTGAGAGATAAAGCTATAACTATTTGGCAAGCACAGCCATACGGTAAAATTGTAGATTTCCAAGATTTCTCAAAACTACCTTAAACAAAAGCCAATGAGTCACAGGCAAGTATGGAGTGGTTTTCTCTCTACTGAATACATTTATATTCCTGAAAATTCAAAGGTTTGGTTAGCTTTTCTAGAGAAGGCCCTTTCTGAAATTATGCCGGACGATGACTGGGCTACCTGCAGCAAAGGAGCATTCCAAGAGCTTCCTTTGGATCCAAGGCAATCCTGCCTGCATGAAGTAAAAAACAAACAAGCCACCCAAACAAAGTCTGTTAAGTCACACTCAAACAAGTAGAACAGAAATCTCAAACAATTTGCTGCTCAGCATCTACTATTAGACGGACACTACCATATATATCATAGTCATTCTAGCTCTGGCCAGCTGCACTTTATAGCAGGCAAGAGTTACTCTTCTAGATCCTCAGAATATACGAACAGGATGTATGTTTTCACCCAAATGTCCTTTGAGTCTGTCATCTCCAATAATACTTACTGTATAGGTTTCTATAAAACACCGATTACTAACCTGAGAACCTTGCATGTATTAATTCATCCACAATGGCTGAGCAACCAGAAAAATAACACAATCCGAAGGTGGGAAGAAACAGAATCTCAAAGGAAGTCTGTGCCTTTACCGTAGGATGATCCCTCTTCTCTAGGTCTCTTTAAATGACATTAAAATCAAGTCATAGACTATCACAAGACACTGACGGTAATAAACACTCAATCTGAAATTATTAGTGACAATATTAGTTGCAGCAACACATGCATTTTTTAATACAGATGTCTTAAAAATCACGATCATGATTCCCACAGAGATTCACCCATAGCAAAACCAGATGCAATCTTTTTTAAAACCATTTTCATTCCCAATGGCTTTGTTGTTTGCATTTTCAAGACAGTTAAAGGAACTTACACACAAACATTTATCTAAGTAGATTTAGCTGAAAACCGGATTTTTCCCCTGTATCGCCCTCCTTACAACCTCTGTTCCTCCAAATAAAAAAAGTACAAGACTATGTTAATTTCAAACACATCTCACTATCAACAGAAAGAGCATGCAGGAACAGTAAGAATTGAAACATGGTTGTAACCTGAACTACTAGAGCAAAATTGCAAGCTCTGAATGTCCAGAGTGAATTGCTTCAGCCAAAGTTTCTATTTCAGAGATGCAATGTCATTCAAAAGAGTGGTTTTATACATCAAGTCTGACTCTCCGTGGTCACTCAGCAGCTTCAGTCTCCTGGTAGAAATAAGATTTTTGTTTCCAAAGGAAAAATTGACAAAAACGAAAAGCAGGCAAAGGCAGTTCATGGAAAAACTTATTATTACAGATTGATTAAAGTATGAATTTAATTCTTTTGCAGATCTCAATTAGGTATGTGATAATGTTGGATAGATGGACTACTCAATGGATAAGGAACTGGCTGGGTGGCCACATCCAAAGAGCTGGGTCAATGGCTCAATGTCCAAAGGAAGTAAGAAGTGCTTAAGAAGTGGTGTCCCTCAGGGCTCTGTATTGTGACAGGTACTGTTCAGTATCTTTATTAATGACACAGACACTGGGATCTAGCGTACTCTTGGCAAGATGCTCTGAGCTAAGTAGCGCCACTAAGGGAAGGGACACCATCCAGAGGAACTTGACAGCCTTAAGCAGTGGGCAAATATCAACCCTACAAAGGGCAACAAGGCCAAGCACAAGGTCCTGCACAGGGGTCAGGGTAATCACCAGTATCAATACAGACTGCCTTACAAATGGCCTGAGAGCAGCCCTGCAGAGAAGAACTTGGGGATACTGTTAGAAGAAAACTTGGACATGAGCCCATCATGTGCGCTCGCAGCCCAGAAAGCCAATCGCATCCTAGGCTGCATCAAAAGAAGCAGGGTTGAGGGTGGTGATTCTCCCCCCTCCACTCTCATCAGATCCCACCTCAAGCACTGTGTCCAGCTCTGGGATCCCCAGTACAAGACAGACATGGACCTGTTGGAGCAGGTCCAGTACTTAAAGGGGACTTATAAGAACAATGAAGAGAAACTTTTTACGATGGCCTATAGTGACAGGACAGGGGCAACAGTGTTAATCTAAAAAAGGGCAGGTTTAAATTAGCTGCAAGGAAGTAATTCTTCATTACTAGTGGTAAGACACCAGAACAAGTTGTCCAGAGAAGCTGTGGATGCCCCATCCTTGGAAGTGTTCAAGGTCAGGTTGGACAGGGCACCGAGCACCTGATTTAGTGAAAGATGTCCCTGCCCATGGCAGGAAGGCTGGGCTAGATAGCTTTAAAAGGTCCCTTCCAACCCAAACCATTCTATAATTTGGTCAATGCATTTCAAACTGCATTTATAGTCTAGATTCCATAACAACAAAAAAACTCAATTGTATCTTATCTGTAATTTCACTAGTTTGTTAATTTGTTTTAGAAAATTATTACACTGATGAGAGTATGTTGCAATATTAGCAGAGATAACAAATCACTAATCATAATTTTGTATTATGGAATGTCACCTTTCTGGGTGAAGTTTATGATTATGCCTTTGGGGAATGTACAATAATTTAAATATTTTTAAAAATATAAATCTACTCCTCTGGTATGTCTATACAGATTTCTGTATGGCAAGGAGTTCTTTCTGTTGTATTTCCTGAACTGATGTCTTGTTCAGCAGTAAAGTTCCTGTCCCACACCCAAGACAGCAGATAGGAACTGTATCTTTTCCCGCATGGAAAGTACCCTAGACACCAGGATACAGGGTTTTCTGAAGGGAAAGATGCTCTGTGTTCAACTTGGATAACACCATCACTATGTCAATCCCTCAGCTAGTCATCAGCTAGCAAAACAAAGACAACACAGTCACCAAGACAACATTTTTGTACCTTAAGAACAAATACTTAAACTTCGGAAAACTGATAAACTCCTACAGCTGTGAAAGGTAACATTATGCAAATTTTCTTTCTTTACAAGAGTTAATGGAGCTTCATGCTGGATAGGAAGCTAACCATGAATACTTATACTAACATTTCAGTTAGCATCACCACTTTATGATGGAATTCTGCTCTTCATTTTCCAGATGGCAAATTCTTTCCAATTCTTCTGTTAAGTCTTTTTTCCAGTTGTGTGTTCAGTGTTTCTATTCCTTCCTATTTCATATCTTTAGCATATTATTCTTTGCCACTACTCATCCCTTTTTGTCTATCCTTTGTATTTTGTTGCAAGTAATGCAATGCACTCCAATTGTTATTTATTACGAACAGAAAAAAACCCATCCAATATTTACCACAAAAAAGCAGAATGCATATAACTCATCACAGTTCTGAAGTTTCAAATAGGATCTTTGATTTTCATCACATATATATTCAAGTGTGGCTGGACATCATAAAACTTGCTAGCTTTCAATTTACTGGCTTGAAACAACAAACCGGTCTGCAAATATGTTGACTGCCTATAAAAGGTTTGAATCCCCAAGGGAGACAACAGAAGGATTTTGACCTCTACCTAAATGTAGCACTACGTAATAATTACATTCTAAACTGGGTCAAAGTTATTTTGGCAATGTGAAAGCTAAGCAATCTAAATCGCTAACGTCCTTGTGTCCCCTTTTCACTTAATCATAAAATGGTTTGGGTTGGAAGGGACCTTAAAGACCATCCAGTTCCAGCCCCCCTGCCATGAGCAGGGACACCTCTCACCAGACCAGGTTGCTCAAAGCCCCATCCAACCTGGCTTTGAACACTGCCAGGGAGGGGGCAGCCACAGCTTCTCTGGGCAACCTGTGCCAGGGTC